>APFE030360608.1:0-23234 GCA_000404065.3 Pinus taeda | reverse complement strand
ATTCTATATTTAAAATTTTGATTTAACATTTTGATGAAGTACTTATATATAGACCAATTGTTTGGTTTGCAGTGTTTCAACCCACATACTCAACGCGATGTTTCAATTGCAAAAATTATTTAAATGTTCTTTACCAACTTGATTGAGTCTTCCTTCTCCATCTTGGTCTATGTAAAAAATTATTTACAAGGGCATTTATGTAACATTTTATTATATTTATTTGCAATCAGGATATTTTGTAAATTTTCATTTTTATGATTGTCCTAGTTTGTATGCTACTTTGAAATGTAAATAATGTTGACAAGATGGTTATATATATATGAGTGGTCGTATTTATAATGAAAATAGAGGGTTATGTTTTATAAATGTTAAATATGCGAAAAAAAATATATCTTTATTTCACTTGTCTTGTTCCTCCTTATGATCTTGTACAAATACAGGTTTGTATTGGCTCTGCCAACTCAGTATAATTAGTTTTTGTTACATTAACATGAATACGATCTTTTAATGGCTACGCCAACTCAGTATCATCAGGATTTGTTACATTAACATAACTTCCAACTCATTATAATTAGCCTTTATCACATTAACATACATTGATTTGAAGACGTGTTTCAACAATATCATTGCAGAGTTTTGAATTCTCAGCAGTCGTTGGTGGTTGAGTTGAAGGCTTCAGAATCATATGCATGTTCCGAACCTGAGTCAGAACCTGACAAGGGGAATGACAAAGGGAAGCAAATCATTGATGCGGAGCCCAGCGCCACTATTGCCACTTCCAAGGTCCAGAAGAATGAGCCCAAATATCCAGAGGAGGGGGAGCATCGTTTCCACTCATAAATGTGGGTAAAGGGTTCACCACTACAATTCATTATCGACAATGGCAACCAAAATAACCTCATTTC
Source organism: Pinus taeda (assembly GCA_000404065.3). Classification (NCBI taxonomy): domain Eukaryota; kingdom Viridiplantae; phylum Streptophyta; class Pinopsida; order Pinales; family Pinaceae; genus Pinus; species Pinus taeda. The sequence goes on along the minus strand of APFE030360608.1, from coordinate 22,329 downwards.
AGTAAAGGTCATGAAGCAGTTGGGACTACCAACCATACCACACCCGCAATCGTACAACATCAGGTGGCTTCACCAAGGATGGGATCTCCGACTTCGCCCGTAGTGTCACCTTCCCTACAGTATCAAGCCCTTCACAGATGAAGTATTGTGTGATGTTGCACCTCTTGATGTTTGTGATGTATTATTAGGCCAACCATACTTGTGGAAGCGACAGTTTGTGTATGAGTCAAGGCCTCGTGTTGTTATTATTTCTTTGGGTAATTCATTATACAGGATACTGGAGGTAGCCCACCTACTGCCACCTCTTTGATCTCTACTAAGAAATGCAACAAGATCATCTCCCAGACTAGAAAATTCATTTTCTGTCTGCTTCACTCCCTAAGCAAGGGGAAGATCGTCACCACATCCATGACCCTCGTGAAGGGTTCCTCCACACAACATCAGTAGCATATGGATAAGGTCATGAAAGAATACGGGAACATCTTTTCCTCACCGACAGGGGTATCATTGCACTGTTAGGTGAAACATTCATTTTATCTGACTCTTAGAGCACCTCTACCCAACGGGTCGATATATCGTTGCTCCATTCAGGAAAATGCCAAGTACAAGCAGCGACATGATCAACATTAGGTACCACACAAGTTTCAAGTGGGTGACAAAGTCTGGTTGTATCTGTAGAAAGAACGCCTTACAAGAGCTCATCATAAGCTTAGACAACTTCGATATGGTCCTTACACCATTACCAAGGCTATGGGAAACAATGATTTGGATCACAACATTCCCCCATTCCTTCACTTCAATCAAGTGTTGAATGGGGACTACCCTCAACCATGCTTCCCACCATTACTGGACACCTCAGAGGTTGCAGAACAACTCACGAAGGACCAAGTTCAGCAGAAGTTTCCTCATCTCATGGAGGAGCTCAATGCAATGGGGACCATTGATTCCTAAGGGGGGAGTAATGATCCACTTGGATGTTGGTGGCCACCCACCTATCCCACTTGTACCCCCACAACTATCTCTTTCAGTTTTTTAGTTTCCTTAGTTGTAGCACAATTTACTATTTTTGGCAGTTTTTCGGGTAGTGAACTTCCAGAGCCGTTTTGAGGCCCTAAACGACGTTTTTTTTGGGAAACTGGGAGCAACACGTTTTCATGGACTAATGCTTCTCATCCCAAAGTTGTAGTCCTCGGATAGATCTTTCTAACGAGGTATTGTGCGCGTCAAATGAAGATTGTATGCCAAAGTTATGACCCCGGGAAGTTGATGTACCAATTTACCCAAAATGGGGCCCATAGTTTAGCGCTTCATCTCCTAGGGTTAGGTTTTTGGATGTTTAGGGTTTTCCACTATTTCTCAACAATAAATAGGCCTTCAAGCCTCATTGTAAGATAGTTCAGAGGCATGTAGCCACCGCATCTCTTCTCAGAGATAAGCTGCCATCGCCCTAGTTGGTTTATTTCCATTTCTGTTTGTAAGCATATTTCAGGATTTTACATTAATGAAATGAAGTATTATTTCTACTACATCTCTACATTTATGGTTATTTCTATAATTTTTTGCGTTCCTATTTAAATTCGGTTCAACTTCCATTGAAAGTATTTCCTGAGCCTCAACTAACCTGTCATTGTCTGCTTTGCAACTTTTGATCTCTTCTCTCATTCTATTCAATTTATCTACTATAGCAGGAGAATACGCTTCTCCTTCTTGCCTAATTGATCTGTAGGGGGAGTCATAGGAACTATAGTCTACCATTTTGTTTGTCATCTTGAATTATCTTCTTCCTGCCAGGATACCATGTCAGATAAACCAAATAGATACCAAAATCAAGTCCATACCTTAGTGATGTTCAGAGGAGGCTTATGTCATCTACAATATCAGTCCACATTAGCATGTACATGCATAATAATAAGCATATTTGTGTAATAAAATAACATCACAACAACATCATGCATGATCATACAAACTATATACCTTGATCCCATGCATGGCAACCATAACCTTGACAACATCAGACCTATCCAAAGAGAGTGAAAACATGCTTTGATACCACCCTGTTGTATCAGATATGACTGAAAGAGAGTGCTACCCACTCTGATACCTACCTATAACCGCCTCCTCCCACATTTACCCACTTTCATTGCCTTTCTGGAGGAAAACATCAGCTAAGGGTAACTATGATATGACTCAACCTCCTTCGTGACCTTAACGAAGTGGAGTCGACAATTGAAGACCTTATTGACTTCCCTTAAGTGCCACAAGACCTACAGGAGTAACCTAACCCCTCTAGGTGTCCAACCCCTCAGAAAACTCACTTTTTCCCTGACCTTGAGCCCCAGTCACTCCCTTGCCAAGGTCTCCATGTGAGTATGGGTTCCCAGTGGCTCCCATAGGCTTACATGAGTGCAACTCTAGCATTTTTCTGCCAGTGTTATGCCAACGACTATGAGAATTAAGGCTACTTTCTAGGACTGGGCTAAGCCTCTGCTATAAAATCCATGAAACTTCCAGAACCCATAAAATGCATGAAGACAATGCTTACAAGCCAAAACTAGTACGAGGACTTGACCTGACCATCCCCACTCGAGATTGACATTTCGTCAAACACTTGGTAGATATATAACCTACAGGCCATGAGTGCTAGTCTGAACATAAGGGACTGAAAACTTAATTGAGGTTTAACAAGAAGGGTCTCTACCTTCTCACATTAGTTGTCATATAATCAATTAGGTCTTGCATTCATTATTTATTTAGTTACAAGAAAAAACATGAATAGATCCATGACTGAGAACTATCATATAACCATGCTTATAACCAACATATAAGCAAATAAATAACAATAAGGGAACAACCATTAAAGCCACATAATAACAAATACATTTCCTTGCAAAAATCAAGAGAAACTTAGCTTTTATTAAACATAATAAAATACCGACTAAGTTCGGGACTTCCACGTTCCACTCGACCATAGATTGGTTGAGCTAAATCTCTCTTCAACCAATCACCCCCATGCCATATTCCAAGCATGATTGTAGGATCTCATGAGATAAACCAATATAAAGACAATTAATGGAATCCAGAGGTTAAACCACGACTGCCTTATAATTTCTTCACCATCCTTGAGGAATTTTCTTGTCTCCACCCTAAGGATTTATCGTTTATCCCACCATTACCGGTTAAGGGATTCCTAGGCCTTTGGGAATTTTACTGAGAGCACCACATCCTAAATTTGAAAACCATCTGGCAATCCAAATCTCAAACCGACAATAATCCCATCACACCATGGTTATTCATAAATGGAAAGGCTAGGCTAAAATCCATTGTCGAATCTCAACAACATCTATGTCAATGACAACAAAAGAACCATATACCAACATGCACACACCATGTATGTCAAAACCAACTAGGAAATCACACATGCAATATGTTACCTGTAAGTATTCCTGTTGGAGCTGCTTGATCCTTGCCTTCCTTTTGTTTCCTTGTCCTTCTTTGCTTTCCTTTCCTTTCCTTTCCTTTCTTGCTTACTTTCTTTCTCCTCTCTGAAGCTAGTTCCAAAATTGAATTGAAAAAAAGGTACCAACTAATCCTCATAAGTATTTTTTATTAATGAGTCCTCTATTTTCTTCAATTTTCCAATATTTTCCTTTTTTTTCTCCTCACATGCAACCCGTGACATTTCACTTTCCTTTTCCATTAATTTCCATGCTTTTCATTAATAAATTGCTAAAAATGCCATTTTTCCTTTCTAAAGCCTTAGTTGTTGCCTTTTTCAATCTTTCTTAGCCATAAATACATCAAATAATGCCCACTAGGATATTTTTCCCAACATTCAGCTTGGGATAAGTGACCCTTTCCCTTGGTCTTTTTTAACCTTTATTAACTTTTATTATATGATATTTTAACTCGGGGCTGTTACATATCTATCCCCCTTAGGGGAATACCACCCTCATTGGTACACCACACCTAGAGCTAGCAAAACTGTTGAAGAGAAAAATAATGGTTATGGACCTTTATAACCCAACTCATTGCAGTGTTTACAATAACATCCTGCCCAAAAGAAAAACCACCATGACAACATGACAATATAAAAGCCATACCGCTTATTGGATCTTTATAACTTAGCTTATGGCGATATTAACAATAGAAAGCATTTTCCTTCACTGCAAAAGAATGAAGGATACATAGCCACCATCTAATCAACTATCTACCATGTAGTTTCATCAGGCCCAAAGAGCTTCGAATGCACGCTAACCTGCTTGAGTGCTCTGTTCCGGATCATGAGATGTTTCCGCTACAATATGCATTGGGGTTCTGGCCAAAATTATCCTTCTTACTCCACCTGCAATACATACCAATCAATAACATGATCAACATACTTTACATATCTTTTAGGCAAAAAAAAATGAAAAAAATCATGGACTTTCACTGTCAGAGGTAGTGCAAGTATGTAGGCCACTGGTCCAATCTTCTCAAGGATCTCAAAAGGAATGTAATATCATGGTGCCAACTTGGAACATAATCCAATCATCAAGGATATATGCTTGGGATTAATGCACAAATAAACATGCTTCCCAACCTGAAACTCCTTAAATGCCCTGTTTTGGTCTGCATGACTTTTCTACCTATCTTGTTCTACCTTTAGATTCTTATTTATAACCTACATTTCCTATTCCATGTCTGAAATCATGTATGGTCCATTAAGTAACCTGTTCATTGGATCAATCCAGCTGATGGGAGTGTTACACCTCTCCCCAAACAATGCCTCAAACGGAGTCATCCTCAGTGACTCTTGATAATCGTTGTTGTATTCAAACTCAACCAATGGAAGGTACTCCTCCCATCTCCTCTGCTAATGCATGACATACATCCTCAACATATCCTCTAGTATCTTGTTGACCCTCTTTGTCTGTAAATATGTTTGTGGATAAGTTGTGTTGAGGGCCAAATTTGTACCCAATCCAACAAACAACTCCTTCCAAAACTTGGAAGTGAACTTGGCATCCTTGTCCGACACAATTTTCTTCAGAACACCATGCAATATCACAATCTCCCTGATGAAGGCTTGTGCTACCTCCGTGTTTCTCCCTCCCATTCACCAAACCTTGATAGCTTTGCTAGCTCTTGGGAAGGCCCAGAAGGCCTAGGATTACCAAGTATTCTTCAGGGACATTAACACTGACCTCGCCAATTCATCACAACACTACGTAAACTTGCTCAAATACTGCGAAATTGTGTCATTCTTTTGCATATTGATGCTTCAAAGTTTATCGTTGAGTCACAACTTGCTGTGTTCACTATTATACTCGAACAATTCTGTTAGCATTTTCCATATCACAAATGAATTTTCTTTTCCATGGATATTCAAGAGAATATGATCTTGTATTCCCTCTAATATTATTCTCCTCGCCTTGGCTACATATTTATTTCACTGAGCAAGGTTTTGGACATCAGATGCTTGAGATTTTGCAAAATCTATCTTGATGTATTCTAGAAATCCATTGTCATCCAATACCGCCTCCATATGATCCTTCAATGCAACAAAATTTGGGTGCCTTCAAAGGCATACTATAGCCTTAGTCCATTAAAGACCATCTTCTCAGCTCTGAACAAATCCTGCTACACTGATCTTCAAATTCAAACCTCTCAGAAACAACTTTTTCTATAATGTGAATCCAACTCTAATACCATGTAGAAATTAGGTTGTAGATTTGCAACTTCTCACGAATTTTTAATTAAAACCACAAGACACAAACCTACTCTACTGCTATGTAAATGTTATTTCACAATTTAGAACATAAATCTCAGACATGCAAGAAGAAATAACACACATGCAACAAGTATTTTTATCTAGGGAAAACATTCTACTAAAAACCCTAATGCCTGCTTCCATTAATCAAATGAATAAATATGTATTACAATTACTTCACTCAATTGAGCTCACCCTGCAAGTGCAAAACCTATCTCTTTACTCACAAAAGGCCTCTGACCTAGACTTAGTCAATTTTTTCTTCAGCTTGAGCTCCTATTTACTTGAACTGTTCCTTGAGGAATTAGTCCCTATTATTTATGAAATTCCTCTAATTGAATTGATAAATTCCTTAGGCTGATCATATGACTACATGCAACAAATGTACACACAAGACTAGTCTACAATTGATGTTACACTGCCTTGGAATCTCCACCTCAAATGGGTAACTCGAATTCTCTAAATTTATGAGCTATGTTTGGCTAATTGATCAATTAACTGGATGATTAATGAGTTTTACTGAATTCCTACTACACAACTTGACCCTCCACTAGTTCTTCCAACAATTGGAACTAGTTTAATTGAAAACAACCTGAGATAACTGACCTTGATTGCTACAAATAGCAACCACACATGCAGAACTGAACTCTAACTCGTCCAACTTGAATTTACTAAGTAAACTGGGTGACACAAGTGATGTCTCACAAGTTAACATCATCCAAGTTGTTTACTGATGTCGAAATTTAGATTTTCTCAGTTTAATGAAGGAAAAATCAAATTGATAATTTCTTGCTACAATTTTCAATAGATATCAGTGGCCATCCACCTACTCTACTGACTCAAAGGAAAATTCTCTATCTTAGGAGGTTTTTACATTTTTTTTCGGTTGCTAAACTTCTAGGGCCATTTTGAGGCCCTAAATGATATTTTTTTACATGGCAAAGACCCATGCTTTGTTAGTGGAAATGTGTAATTCTTGGCTAGACCTTTCAAACATGCCACCTAGCCTGCCAAACAAATATTGTATGCAAAATTTATGACCCTGGGAAGTTGATTTACTAACTAAACCTAATGGGGCCCATAATCCCTTTGGCTTTTCATCTCTTAGGGTTAGGTTTTTCAATATTTGGGTTTTCCTCATTGCTTGTGATGTTAGAATGGTCCTTTCGACCTCATTGTAACTCACTTTGGTGAAGGCATGTAGTTGTCACATATCTACTTAGAGATAAGCTACCACCATTCAAGCTAGTTTGTTTCATTATGAATTTCTACATTTTCAACACCTTCCACTTATTAATAGAAGACGAGTTTCACTATATATTTATGCTTTGGTTATAAATTTGTATTTCATTTTGTTCCCTTCAAAAATCTAGATCATAAGTATTTGGAAATATGGATGACTTGAATCAAGTTCCAACTACTAGGGACATATCCAAATGTAAAACACTTGATGGCAATGTATCTAACATTTGGCATCTAAAGAGTTTCAACTGATATTCTCGTAAGCTTGATTCTAGATCCAGCTATAATAATCACCTAACACATCATTGTTAGATTAGTTGACACATTAGCACACTTTTTTAAATAAATGTCGCATGCAGTGTGTGGGATATGACACATTATACTCCACATCAACAATAATGTGCATTGAACCTTGAAAATCCATATCAAGAAATGCCACATATCAAATGAAAAATCAATAAGTTTAAAGGAAAGAAGTTTAAATAGCCATATTTCACATCTCGATATTCAATGGGTTGAAACTAATGATATTAAGTGTTCCACATGAATCCAAATACATTATGTTTGGTTTCAATCCAACTTGATTGAACTTGTTTGAAAATAATATAGATCTGGAAGTAGAACACTAACATTCGGTATTCAAATGACTCAAATTAATAATATTTTCCTTTGATTTGGATTGAGAGTACCCATATTCAAATATTTGGAATCTGAGACAATTAATCTAATCAATTTATGAATCACGTTATGATACTCTATAAAATCATTTTCATAAAATTTTGACATTTTACAAATAATAATCTTTAAATCAAATTTAAGCAAATTGTTATCATCAAAACAAATTATGAAAAAATTATAAAAAATGACAGATGAATCAAATTGTAAATATGTACAAATTTATTAAAAATTAAATTAAATGATCATAAATTATGAAAATTCACAAAAGAAAGAAAAGTTAGAAGGATCCCTTTATTTTATGAATAATTCATATAATGATGGGGGCTTGTTGTACAAGCTACGACATATGGCCAAGGGTTATGAAAGAGAAGCCAAGGGATTGAAAATCCTATTGTAGTTGGAAATGGGCCCAAGCATGGAGGCTTGGATAGTGGAATAAAGCGTTTGAATAAGTCAAAGAGTACCAAAATAACCTTTTTTAAGGAAAGAGGGATTGAAAAAAGAAGCAAATTCGATGGAAGAAAAGGAAACTAAAAATGGAATCGTAAACAAGCCATTCCAAATTGCATGTAGAATTTTAGACGAGGGAAACCAAGAGATTTTTCACCATCCAAAACTACACCAATCCTTGGGGTACCAAACAAACAAATTGGAATGCATAAGGAAAGACTAAAGAAGTATGTTGAGGCATCTATAGTTTATTTCTATTTCAAGAAGATATGCCACAACTATTATGTTTGTTGGCACTTTATTCCATGTTCTTTCAACGGGAAGAATGACAATAAAACTTCTGCAAAATAACCACAATTTTAGAGGAACATTGATGATAAGAGAATGTCAAGTAGCCTTTATAGTAGCAAGAATTTTTCCTAGCACTACAAGTTCAATGGATATTGTAAAGCCAAGTGTTGGAGGTTTCATTTAGAACTTCATCTCAAGAATTACAAAACCAAAAAAACGTTTTGAGAGCAAAGTGTGAAGGGAAGGAAGAAGGAGAAACCCAAGCCCCTATAACCCTTAAAACATACTAATTTTGACCCCTAACATCTATTATCTAATATATCCTCTAACTATGAGAACTATATCCCAAAAATCATAATGCTAACATCCTTAACACTTGAAATGTAATCATTATCACTAATAAACTCTCAACCATAACAAATATACTTGTTAACTAGTAACTTTTATGATCCATAACCTAATCCCATATACAAACATATTCTCTAACTCCTATATGCCCTAACCCATAACCTTTAGGACATGCCCAAAGCCTTTTCATTTTTAAACCTTAAACCAAATAACCCCTATCCCTAAATGCATATATCCTTTGGACTTAGCATTAATAACAAAAATTCCTAAATTAATATATCCACTATAGCTGATAACTACTATATTAACTTATAATCCTTAACACTCTGAAAACTCCCGATCCTTATAAATCCTCACCTTATAAACCCTTAAAAAAAAACCCCAACCCTTAATAACTATCCCTAATAAATGCTAACACATAATTCAAAACCCTAGTTTCTAACCCAAATAATCCCTAATTTCTCTATCCAATAGCCCCAAACATATATAAATCCTAATAAACTCCATTGTATGACCTTGTGAACCTTAATTACTAACCCACAATCCTTAATCCCCATACTCACTAAGTTTGAACGTTGGCCCCATTTAATGCTCACCGTGTGATGTCAGTGGATGACATTGGTGATGGGCGTGTTGGAAGATGTTCCATGACATTTCAAAAGAGTTTCGACAAATATTCCATAGATGGGAATGAGGAATTATGACAATGAGACTGCATGATGAGTGTTGATGTAAACGTTGACCATCTCAAGGATTATGCAGGGATGTCACACATCCTTGAATCGTAAAACCCTCACATACCATCAAGGCATGTGCCTAGCCCAACCATGTTAAATTTCAATGCATACAAGAATAGTTTGAAGAAATTTCAACATTGGCCCCATTCACTGTTGACCGTGTGACGTTGGTAGATGACATTGGTTATGGGCGTGTTGGAAGATTTTCCATATTGACATTTCAAGATAGTTTTGAAAAATATTCCATAGATGGGAATGAAGAATGATGAAAATGAGATTGCATGATGAATGTTGATGCAAACGTGGAAAATCTCAAATATTATGCAAGGACATTACACATCCTTGAGTCTTGAAGCCCTCACCTACTATCAAGGCATGTGTCTACTCTAACCGTCAAATTTTGATGCATACAGGAATAGTTTGAAGAAAGTTCAATGTTGGTCCCATTCATTGCTCACTATGTGGCATCAATGGATGACATTGGTGATGGGCGTGTTGGAAGATGTTCCTTGACATTTTAAGAGATTTTTGATAAACATTCCATCTATGGGAATGATGAATGATGAAAATGCGACTGCATGATGGACATTGATGAAAACATGGACAATCTCAAAGATTATGTCGGGACATCAAGCACACTTGAGTCTTCAAACTATTGCATAATGTCAAGGCATGTGTATAGTTTACCAATGTCAAATATCTATGCATACAAGACATTTCTACGCATTCACTGCTCATCCTGCGACATCGTTGGATGACATTGGTAATGGGCATGGTGGAAGAAATTCCATTAAATTTCAAGAGTTTCGATAAAGGCCTAAATCCCCTAACCCCTATTCCTGCATTGACCTTTAAATCCGTAAGCCCTAATTCCTAAAGTACCCTTAATCCCTAAACCCTACTTAATCACTAATCTCTTAACGCAAAATCCCTAAAACCCCTAACCCCTAAGGCATCAACCCTTAAACACTTAATCCCTAATCCCTTAATCCATAAAACCTTATGCCCTAGGCATGACTTAAACATTAATCCCTTAACCAATCATCCCAAAGCCATTAAGCTACCTAACCTGTAAGCATCAAATCTCTTAGCTCTTGACCCTTAATACATTAAACCCTAACCCCTAATCCGTTAACCCTTAATCCCTCAAGCCCAAATCCATAAATCCAATAATCCTTAAATCCCCTATCCACTTAAACCCCAAAACCTTAATTATTTAACTATTTAGGCACATATGACACTAAAAAGGGAGCTAACCAAGGCAATAATATAGGTCTCAAAAAAGGAGCTAAATCTTGCGCTATTTCAGGGGAAATTTATGGCACTATTATGGCCTAAATGTTTTGGTCAGCACAAACAACACTAAAAATAGTGCCATCCCGATAAATAGTGCCGATGTTTTTAAAAATTTGGAGAAAAATACACTATAACAATCCATGGAAGCAAAAAAGGGAGCTAATCACAATGATTTTTTGTAGTTTAAAAAGCTATGAATCTTGAAAAATAAAGAAACATAAGAGGGATTATGCCATTCATGAGTTATAACTTGCAACTATAATTCATGTTCTTAAGATATGGAGGCATTACCTGATGGGGAGTGGATTTATATTAATGACTAATCATAATGGGCTGAGATATTTGGTTTATTAGCCTCATTTGAATTTTTGATGAGAAATATGGCTATCTTTCTTAACGGGCATGACTTTGAGATAAAGCACTTAAGGGTAAAGAGAATAATGTAGCTTAGTAGGAGGATGCAAATGATTCACTTAGCAAAAAATGGAAGATATGAATTTGATTTGAAATCTAGGGTAAATGAAGCCTTGAGCACTAATGAACAATTTGTGCATATTAAAGAATTTTTGCAGCTGTAACCTATGAAATGTGAAAAACATCAAATAAAAAATGATGGGATGTTTATTTATAATAATTAGCTATACATACCCAACTACATAAATTTAAAGAGACTTCTCTTTGATGATTTACAAAAGAAGCCTTATTTGAGACATTAAAATATTAAAAGATGATCATGGCAATAAGGAAGTAGTATCGTTGGTCGAGGATGAAAAAGGAAATTGTGGAATATACTACTAGATACATAGAGTGTTAACAGGTAAAGGGGGAAGACTAATTCCCTACGAGATTTTTATAGCCCTTACCAATCTTAGAGTGGAAATGGGAGACCGTAGCACTAGATTTAATCATTGGGTTGCCAAAGACAAAGAAGAAACATGATGCAATTATGGTAGTGGTTAGTAATCTAAGCAAGGTTTTTAGTTTCATTTCGTTAAATTCAACCCATAAGGCAATTGACATTGTGGATAATTTTGTGAAGGTAATTTTTCAACTAGATGGTATGCCAAAGGCAATCATCTCTATAAGGATATGAAATTTATGTCAAGTTTTTGGAACGCATTATTTTAAAGGTTTGGAACTTGGCCAAATTTTACAAAGTTATGTTTAGAAAAAAAGAATGAATCAAATATTAGAAGACATGCTTTGTAGGTACATGATAGGAAAACTAGTGAAATGGGAATACCAACGAAATTTGTTAGAGGTTTCCTACAACAATGGCTACCAAGAATCACCAAAGATGAGCCCGTTATATTCACTTTACAAAAAAACATGTAACACCTAGGTGAAATAGATTAATCTAGAAAAAAGGGTTGTGATTGGATAAAAAAGGCTAAAGCAAATGGAACAACAGGTCTTAAGAATCAAGTAAAATTTGAAATCATCTCAATATATAGATACAAGATTTATGTTGACCTAAACCAAACAAATAGAGAATTTAAAGTGTGGGACCACTGTATCTCAAGGAAAAGCTACATAAAAGTTCCATAATGTTGGTAACTTGTGCCAAGCTTGAACCCATATACCACAAGCCTTTTAAAATCCTTGAATGGATGGAACCTATAACATAAATGCTTGCTTTACTACTAAATGTTAAAACACATGATGTTTTACATATTTCATTTCTTGAAAAGCACGTGCGTGATCCTAGCCACATAATTGATTTGGTTGTGATTCATGGGGAACTAGGGGGAGAGTTCTAGCTAGAGCCCCTATGTATACTTGATAGGAAGGAAATATTTCTTCGTAACTAAGCCTTCGACAGTTAAAGGTGTAATGGGAGTACTTTTGTTCAAATGAAGAAACATGGGAATCAAAGGATACCATGAAAGAGGCATACCCATTTTTTTCACTTCTTAAGACTACTTAACACCGAGGATATTGTTATTTGGAGGGTGAGGGGGTGTTATATCCTCATTTTGATGCCCTAACAATTGTTGATTTTCTTAGTGCAATTAGGGTTAGCATAATATTTCTGAAATGGTGATAATTACCTTTGATTTAGATCTTCTTTAACTTTTATTCCAATATATCATTTAGTAATTATGCTCCATAACTTCAACCATAAATAAAAATAGAACAATAGAGACCACAATGCATAAGAGAAGATAAGATTTACCTTGGGAAAACCCACCAAGGGGAAAAACCCAACAACTGTTTCAATAAAGAAATTCATTTGTTCAAGAAGAGACACACCTAGACCTATGTGCAAACCTTGTCTTCCCCTCCAAGTCAGGCCTCCCAATTTGATCCAACAATTTTCTTTACTGATATGTCAAAAAATTTGGCCTTTTGCATCAACTTTAGAAACTCATCTTTCTGTGGCTTCTTCATAAACTTGAATTTTTGTTGCTTTTGTGGCTTCTTTAGAAACTTTGTTTTCTGCATCTTTTGTGGCTTCTTCAGAAACTCGGCTTTTTGCGATTTCTGCGACTTTTTCAAGATCTTGACTTTTTGCGACATAAACTGCCTCGAAAATTTGTGAATAAGAAATATAGAGAAACTATCCACATGTGCAAGCGCACGAGAGAGAGAGAGAGAGAGAGAGAGAGAGAGAGAGAGAGAGAGAGAGAGAGAGAGAGATTAATTTCATCCTTCTTTTCATCCTCCTTGTCCTTCACTTGCGTGCTCAACATCTATCTTGTGTGAGAGAATACGAATGCCCAAGTGGAGAAGGTAAAATAACCTTTATATAGTGATATTACTATGCCAAATTGGTGTCTCTTGTCTAGGGCCGACTTGACTTGGAGGGAAGCTGACTTGTCACTTTTGGAGCCAAAATTTACATTTCAAAAATTCAAATTTTCATCTTTAAAAAGTCACAAGGGGACTTTGACTCAAAACAAATAAGTTCCTTTGGATGAAACATTTATAAATATGCTTTACAATGATAACTGTAATTACAAGAAGTGACCAAATACAACAAGTGACTAAATGTACATTATGAACATTGACCATAGTTACAAATTCAACAATAATTTCTAAGAAAATTATTCTGAGTGTTGTTTTATTTTGATATGAACATTTTATTAAAATGTTAAGTTGAAATGGATAAATCAGAAACATTGTAAATGAAATATATTTTACTTTGATTGATGAAAGATTTCAAATAACTCACTGGGGCTTGAGCACATACATGAACCATCATACCACAATTGGGGAATAATAAGGGGGATATGGGATTTGACCTTGTAAATAATCCTAATCTACCCTTGTCAAAACCTTTGTTGCTAATTTTTTTAATTTGAAATGTTTTCCCTCTTTCTAATATCCTTAATTTTGAATTTTAATTGGTGGAAATATCTCTTCCCAAAGACTATTGAGCCTTGGGTGGTAGCTAAGGAAGTCCTTTCAGTGATAAATGAGAGTTATGGGCTCAATACAATAGATTGGAAAATCATGATTGATTGTGGGTTGTATTGGAAAATGAAATTTATGATTTTGTTTGTGCACATAAATGGCTAAGGGAGTTTGTTCATTCATGCAAGTGGAGGATCAAGGAAAATTTTAAGGATGGAAATTTTTCTTGAAGTTTAGAAACAATGGCGAATATCATTAATCCCTAATATGCAAACTATAAAATGTTTATTGATATATTTGTAAAATTATTCAAATTTATAATGATTTTATATATAGTCTCTATATACTGTTGGCGATTTTAAAGGTAAAATAATTTTATATTCTAAAATTTGGGCGAATCACCTTTTATAAAAATTGGAAATTGGCGAACCTTTTTGTGGAAAAATCATGGAAAATTAGCCCACTGGGCGAACATTAGCCCCTAAAATTTTCCATGTGGAGGATGATAGCATAAGAGTGTATGTGATCTAAGTTATTGGTGGAGGTACTCGGATGCGGGTGTCAACAACGCCATTTAATTGACAAGAAGAATCGTCGGCGGGTTGGGAAGTCATTTGGCTTTGCGCTTCGTCATGAGAGCCCACAGGAGCTGGAATAAAAACACCTTGCAGGTGACATTTATTGTCTCTGAAAGATGTGAAGAGCTCATCTCCTTCATCACCATGGCCCTTGCAAACCGCTTTGTTTCTCGTCCCCTTCTCCATAGCGTTTGTTCTCCACATGCGGACGAACCGTGTTTCAGAACTGCTACAGGCAGTCACTACCTAATACTCCCTTGTCAGGATTTTGGTAATGGTTTTCATTTTTCGCATTCCTGTCATTGTCTTCTTGCTTGTGGTTTGCCCACCCCTGCTCTCGTTCAACGTCGCCTTCCTTCCAATTCTTCCGTTGTCAATTCGGCCATGGCTCGCCTCAAGCACCGCATGTGTAGTAGACATGGAGGTTCACATGGTGGTTTTAGCCACTCGCAAGCTTCTACCAGCTCCACCTCTGACTCCCCAGACTCAACTACTGAATTTCCCAACTCGCTCACTAATCCCACTCATAGCTACCCGAATAACAAAAGTGGAAGAGGTTGGAGGAACAATTCTATCCACACTATGGATCTCCCACTCCCTCCTCTATCTGACCCTCACAACACTCAAATTAGCTTCTGCAGTTCCCTATACAGGCCTATAATAACTACTACCATCACAATTTCTTTCAAGGAAGAGTCTGGGATGCAAGATACTCTGTCCAGTCGTGGAAACAAGCAGAATAAGGCAGAGTCAGGTAGTCAGGGGATCAGCATCAAGCATCAAGGAGGAAGCAGTAAGGCTTTGCATGGAAAAGACCAAGATGAAGACACTGGTAAGTGATAGATAGATGCTACAGGCAAGGTGGATGGTCCAACTGTTCAAGGTCGAGGCGCGTCTGAAGAGGAGGACGATTGGTATCAGTTTTCCTGTCGGATTGAGCAAGAGCCAGCTCCGGAGGAACCACCAGCCTAACATGTGGCAACATGCAAAAGTTCCTGGCTCTCAGGTGGATTCGTCTCACTGTTTTGTGGTTTCTTGGTCACGCGCAAAGGTACTGGCTTCCAGGTGGTTTTGTTTCTATGATTTGTGGTTTTGTGGTTTGGAAGTGTTCTGTCTCCACGCCAAATGTCCTGAATTCTCTAGTTAACTCTCAACCAAATGGAAATGTCATTCTGTTACTTGATTATGTCCCTGTCTTTTTGGTTCAGGAATGCATTCCTCTTTTTGGTTCTTTTTGGAAAACCAAGGTCTAGATGTTCAATGGCTGGTTTCCCCCATAACAGGGGTAGTCTTTAATGTTTCTTGGATTGGTTTCCCCTCTGTTGGGGTAGTCCATTACCAACAGTTGCATTTTGTGATGATGGCGGATGCTTAACCTCTCTGAGATCAGGTTTCTCTGTAACTTTTTGTATCATATTAATAGATCAATACTACTTAGAAAAAAAAAAAAATATTGGTGGAGGTTATCTAGTAAGGGAAATATTTATTTTGATTCATGAATTCATGTGGGAATCGCTCTATAACTTTTAGAGTGTGGCACTGCTAGTTGGGGCCTTGTTGGTTACACATGAAAGCATTGAAAGGAGGAGCTAGTTAATGGAATAAAGAGCATGTTCTTGTGCTATGTAGAGACAACAAAAAGGCACTTGGAACTTGTGGAGGTTTTGGGATCTCAGCAAGGAGAGACCATATGAATTTCAACCATTGAGAATCTATTATTTTCCCATATTAACTTTGACATTTTCCCTTATTCACCTTGATGGTATTATGGTTTGGGTAAGGGATGGTCAAGTTGTAACAACCCCTAGTTTATTTTCTATGTAAATTAAATAATACCAAGGTCATTGGACACATATTCCAAGCTGAATGTTGTGCAAAAACATAGTGATGGCTATCACTTGTGATTAACTTATGGCTATGGAAATTGACAAAGGAAAAGTGGAAATAATTGGCATTTTATTTATGAAATAAAATAAAATATGAGAAAAGGAAAGTGAAGAGACACAAATTTGTATGAGGGGGAAATTGAAGTAAAATAAAGAAAATAGAGGCCTCAATGATAAAAAGGCTTTTGAGGATCAATTGCCAACCTTTTGAAAATTTTGGGTTGATCTCTCTTCCATTCTCTCATTTTCTTACACTCTTGCACACTTAGAGTAATCTTAGAGCATTCTTGGAGCATGCTTGGAACACTCTAGTATTCACTTGGATTTGGAGAAAGAAGGAAAAGGAAAGCAGGAAAGCACAAGTGAACAATTGGATTAACAACTACAACTAGATTTCTTTGCAGGTAACATGTTGCATGTGTTATTCCTTTGCTGGTTTCTGGATGCATGGTATATGCATGTGATTTTCTGGTTATGTATTTTCATTGGCATGGAGATTTTCCTGGATTGATAGTGGTCTTAGCCTTGCCATTTCTTGGATAACCATGATGTTGTGAGTTTTTCCACTTCATGTTTTCTTATTGGTGCTCATGTTCCTTATGGTTGTGGGTTGGAACAAATGATTTGGAAGCCCTAGAAGAACTTGGGTTGAGTTAGTAGTCCTAGAGCCTAGGTCAGAAGAAATGCTCTGGAACCCTTGGTGGGTTGAGTTACTAGTCCCTAAAGTTGAGTTGGAAAAATTATCTGCAGTTGTGGAAGGTTTTGGGTTGAGTTACTAGTCCCTTGAGTTGAGTTGGACAAATGATATGGAGTCGTGGAAGGCTGTGGGTTGAGTTACTAGTTCCTGGAGCCTTAGACAACTTGGGTCGAGATTGATCTGGTTGATATCCAACTATAGAGGTGGAATAATTGTGGTTGAGGGTTGAAGTGGTTTGGCCTCTGGAAGCCTTGGTTGGTTATGTCTTGGTTTATTCCTTGAGATCCCACATTCATGCTTGGAATATGGCACATGGGTGATTGGTTGAAAGAGAGATTTGGTTCAACCCAATCTATGGTTGGGTGTTACGTGGAAGTCTCTAACTTGGTTGGTATTTTCATTTATTAATAAGAGATATTCTTCTACAATGATTCATGTATAATTGTAGTGATTATATTTGTGATATTATGGTTGAGTTTCCATGGTTCATGTGTTAGTTATGTTATGGTTATATTTTGATTATATGATGTGTACGATCTATGGATATTGTCATGAATTATTCGGTTGTTGATTGGTTGATGAATGTATGGACTAATAAGTGTTGTTGCAACTATGTGGAGAGGGCATAAATCCTTCTTGGTGATTCTCATATGAACCTTAGACTAATATGATCAGATATGTGTTCATGACCTGTAGCTTAAATGTTTTCCATGTGATTGGCAAAATGACTAGTGTATCCTAGGTAGTCTAGGTCATGTTTCTGATTTGAGATTGAATGTTGAGCTTTATTTTAATGCTAATAATGACTCTGGAAGGTCTCAGGCAATTATGGACAGTGGTCTAGAGGTTGGCTTGAAAAGGTGGCACAAATCCCAGGACTGTATGCTCATAACTGAAGATACTAGTTTATAACTGCTGGAAGCTAGTCTTATGAGTGCAGTTATAGCCTCATAACCACATGCATGCCTTGCTATGGGTGTAGTTTTGGGCCCATTGCAAAGAAAAATGGTTTTAACTCAAGGTTTCGTCACTTGTGGTGGTTGTTCAGCCTCTGAGTGACCTATAATGCTTGTAGGATGTCAGTATGTGGTTAGTTTGTAGGCCCCACTTCCTTAACTAGAGCTAAGAGGTTGGGTGATATCATAATGGCACTTGTATCATATTTACCCTTGCAAACTTGTGAAGTTGGATAAATGTGGGAGGGGGCGTTACACAACTGTAGACATATTAAGTGTATCTAAGCATACAATTGGGTTGAAAAGTACTTACCCTTAGTCAATTATTGGAAGCCTTCAATTTTGACAAGTTTCTCTTTTATTGATGTAATTTACATACAATTTATATATGTTTATGTATGATATATGAAATGTGATGTGTAATGATGTTATGTATGGTAAGAGGTGCTAGAAAGTCAGGAAGGCAGACATATTTTCTTATGTTGACAATCACTTCTGATATTCTTGTATTATTATTAACTTATCTATGTTCTTCTTTTATCTTCTTTTCATCAAACAATCATCAAATAAAAAACATGAAAATAAATGAAACCAAATATAGGCACTCAGCCAGGGCTAAAACCCATATGAAGGGGAAAACCGAATCAAAAGCTTCCACCAGTAGATTCAAATCAAATTGAGATAATCCAAGACAATAAAATAGACTAAAATACCTTCCTCAATCCACCAAGTTAGCCTTCTAGAATGATTATCCAAACTTCAGTAGCCTATTTTAGTCAAATAGCTTCAACCTAGTCGCAACACATAATTTTGACCCTCTAGCTCCCATAATTTTGGCCCTGCTGCAGATTTGAAATTTCAGCCCTCCCACAACTATCCATAAATTCACACGTGGTAGAAAATAGATATTTTTAGCTTCTTCTAGCTTGACAAGTGTCTCCTGCTTCTTCACTAGGGGTTTTTCCTTCTTCTAGCTTCTTTTAGCTTGACAAGGAATCTTGAAATAAACCCTAGAAGCCAACAACAGAGGCTTTGACCTAAAAATAAAATAATAAAGCATGAAACCCATGCTAATAAATAATTCTATAATAAAATTTATTTTTCTTTCTTTTGACAAATATAATACATATTGACTAAAATACAATTATGAAGAATGATACTAGTTACATTCTTCAAAACTCCATCTTAACTAGGGAGGTATTCATAATTACATATATACATAGGTACAAGGATGAACTCAAAATGATATGTTATTAGATACTTGACTAGAGTATCTAATCAGGTGGGACTAAGGTGTGTTCCAAGCTTCAACCACTATAGGTATCATCAAGCTTCAGCTCTAACACCAACCCAAGGATCTAGGTAATGTATCCAAGGTTGGAGTTCCACATGACCAGTGATACCCTCCCTACTTTGGATTCTATACATCATCACAAGTGGACTAGATGTCCTCCCAAGCATCTTGTCACCCCAATATGCTTCACCTCTCCCTATTCACTAAGTTAGATATATTCATCAGTCCAAGCATGCTTAAAAAGAATTCAACTTTCTTATGGAGAGATCCTACACAATGATCTAGGTGGCTCCAAAAATGCTCAAAATTTAGAAGTGACTATGGAAAATATCAAATATCTATATATAAAAATATATTGGATTGAAATGAAACTAGGGTCGTATTGAAGAGCTCGTCACTAGCTTTCCAACAATTCAAACAACACCTCAATCCATGTTTGTATGTGAAAGTTATGACGAGTCAAAGTTTTGGTCAAATTAGCCCATTGGCATCCACTAATGAGGTGATATTTAACACTTCATGACGAAGGTTTCCAGCAGTTGGAAAAGGCGAATTTGTTTCCTACTTGAATTTTCTAATGACCCCTAAAAATCCTATGGTTGGTTTTTAAATATTATTATTAAAAAAATAAAAATAAATATAAAAATAGGGGGCGAGAACCACCCCCACCACCACCCCCCCACCCCTCCTATTGGCTACATATATATAAATGTTCTTATATTAAAAGGCCAACGAACATATTAAACGACATTATATTATGGGGTCGGCGGGTTCGAACTCACCCTATTGCATAGGTCAGCGCCCCAGGGGCTAGCCCCAACAAAAACAAACAGTGCCCAATATTAAACCAAACACATGCCAAATTTGGGGTCCCACGGGGTTTGGCATCGAAACCTCACGAAACCGTCGACCTTAAAAATAATCGTCCAGCCAGTCTGGCAATAGAAATTTTCTTGGAATTGATGCCTGAGAAATATATTTAAAAACTGATTTTTTCCATTCGCAAGGGGCCAACGGAGGAGGTGAGAGCGGAACCCAACAATATGATGTTGGCATGTATATCAAGGGTGGAAATTTGACCAATGATAGAACTTGGAGTGGTGGAACCATGATTTGGAATCTTGGAGGAATCTTCTATTGATAAATTTAGGGCAATTTAATAATTCGATTTCTCTTAACTATGATAACTGCTTGTGATATTATTTTCTTATATTCTGCTTCTTGTTACGAACATATATTATTATCATCAACCAACTATCAAAACAAGAAGATCAACAATGCACAAGTACACAGGATATTGGCCCCAAGCTAGGGCAAAAACCTGTCCAAATCATGAGAGGTAAAACCCTTCGAACTCTTTCTTATAGAATATTTATTGATGAATTCCAAGACCCAAACTTTGTCTCAAGACTGCCTTCAACATCAAAATGACAATACCTCCAAAATGTACCCAAACAAGTTGTTTCCTTCTGCAATTTGAGACAACACAGTAGATCTGCAACATTAGTATGACAGTCAACAAACATTATCAAGGATAGGCTCACCTAGCCTTCCCTTATCTTCTCTTTCCTTGGAGACTGATCTCACATACCATGATCAGTTGTATTGAGACTTCTTGATTCCAAAAGAGTGATTGTTCTAGGGCACCGAGAATAAACCCACTTGCTTCAGAATATAGTCACATGTGCGAAGAGGGTTAGGGCTATTCTAGCCCTTCTATGACTTTTTTCTTCTTGCCAACTTCTTCTAGATAACTTCCTCCTTCCTACCGCTGCAAGATCGAGCCTCTAACCCAACAATATGCCCATACAAAATGATGCCCCAGTTAATATCTGAATGTTGCACATGTGAACAGATTCCTTGATGAATTCGGATGAGGGAACAAAATTCCTCTTGGACTATGGTTACTTCTTCTTTGAACCCTTCTCTTTGTTATTCCTCCTTCTGTGAGAGAGATGAATGTGTTGTGAGGAGGTATCAATGTTGTCTTTATATAGGCTTTTCTCCTCATCTCTAAGCTGATGTGATCCCTTGATTAGGCCGACATAATAGGAGGCTTCCAAAATTGTCCAAATAAATGATTTCAAGTGACTTCTTTGCATCAATTTGGTAGGTACATTTTGGAGTATTTTATTGATGATCTAGAAGGAATTTTTGACTTATAACAATTAGAGTTACAAGTGTAACAATACATGATTGTCTTCATTTTATATAACTCAACCTAAGGCTCTCAATGGAAGCCACAAATAGACCAAGAAAATTCTTGAGCATGAAACCCATGACTCAAGCAATAATATAAAAAAATTCTGTATACAAAAATTACATTATTACAACATTTGTCATTATGAAGATCGAACCTAGTTACACTATTTTTCAACGCTCCCTCTTAACTAGGGAGGTATTCATACATACATGGTATATGGACATTCTCAATATAAGAATTATCATCACAAAAGAGTCATATTAGTTATCCATTTGTTATAGCATCATTTCAACCAACATTGTTTTCATATAGCAAGGCCTTGACTAAGAGGTCTATCTCTCAAATAGATCAAATCACAATGTTGGCAGGAGTAATTAACTATAAACACACTCATCATGGTCTCTCTTAGGGTCATACCCACCCGGGTGTTCTCCGAGTATTCCCTACTAGGACTATTCTCATCTTGGGTTCCCAACCCTCAAGAATATCGGTCCTCTTGCCCACTCTTGTCTTGGATGCCCTACCACATCCTCAAAGAATATTAGATGCCAGATGATAACTCAATCC
>APFE030360604.1:0-15629 GCA_000404065.3 Pinus taeda | reverse complement strand
TTACAACCCAATAATTCCTTCTATGTGTTGACATGTGGTTATATATATTATATCAATTAAAAAATATTTTTCTCAACCATAAATAAAATATATTAATGATTATGTATCTAAAGAATGTATCAGGGGTTTTGACTAAAATGGCATAAGGGAATGTGGAACGATGGTTGGAGGCTAAAGTTTTGTTTTATGCTGACAATTCCCCTTTGTCTGGTCTCTAAGTGGGTTTGGGGGGCATGGATATTAATTTGTTACTATTTTTTTACCTCTTTTGTTCTATGGAGTGGCAGTTCCTTGTTGTTAGCTTTTTACCCATATGTGGTGGTGTTTTACTCTTGGCAGATAAAGGTTTTACCTAGTTTTTCTTCCAACCCTCTGCATTGTTTGGAGTTGTTTTGTTTAGACTTAGTTTTTTACTCACAAGGGCCTTGAGGTGTTATGATATGGAAATGCTTAAGAGGGGCACATGGATGATTAGGATTTGGTGGATTATGACTCCATGACTCTATTTCGGGAACCTATTTTTGTCTTCTTTGGAGGTTTTGGTCCCTAAGGGGAGGGCACCATATATTTCATTAGTAATGTTAAAATGGGGCATCCATTTTCTAGTGGTTAGTTTTGGTCAGAGGATTGTATGCCCCCTACGGTTTCTCTGCCCGTATTCATCAATTTTTCGGTTCTAGTGCTAGTGATCTCATAGCCAAATAATATCTTTGCTCCCTTGATTTTTACCAATTCCATTTATGATAAGGTTTTCTACGTATTTCTCAATGGGTTTTCCATATGCGATTTTCCCTTTTGCATTTGTTAGCGGTGGGATTTCATCCTAATTGATTTATTCCTTTGGTGGTGGTTTTTCGGTGGTGCTAGAGGCATATTCAAATGTGGCAGTAAAATCAGTGCCTCTCCCATATGTGGGTGTCATTATTCCTCAGTTTGTAGTGTTTACTGAGGGCCCATCCCCAACTGATGATGGTTCTATCTTGACGGCTTTGGAGGTGAAGTTGGAAAATCCTAGTTCCCTAGAATTCAGTGATAAAGGGAATCCCCTAATTGAGAAGAAGAAAAATGGGTTTACAAAGTGAAAAAATGTTGGCTCCTTACAATTGTTCCCAGGGGATGATGTGGAGATTACCCAAGATGTGGACTTAGGTGAAAAATCATTAGTGAGTAGTGCTAGGGGAAAAACATCTATATGGAGACCCTTGTAGAGTGGTGAGAGTAGATGGTTTGTTTGAGGGTTTTTTAGGCTCCCGAGATTCTTATGTTGGCAAAGGGTTGGTTTCAACTCATATTCAAAACAAATTAATCCACGAACATGGCGACAAAACATGTTTGGCCCATTTACTCTACTCCTATCATTTTCAATTTTTGGTCTTCAACATTTGATACTAGCAGGGAGACTCTAGATGTTGCTTTGTTGTGGGCGTGTTTTCCAGGCCTGTCGACACACATGTGGAATCCCCATATATTTACAAACTTAGGGAATAACCTGGGTTGCTTTTTGGAGCTAGATTACTCTTTTAGGGAATCAATTGATTTATTTATTGCCAAGATCTTAGTCATTCTATTGCTTAGAAACAAGCTTCATGAAACAACAAACATTGGTAAGGAATATGTCAAAATACAAGTAATTGATTATGAAGGGCTTCCCCTTCGGTGCTAACAGTGCCACCATCATGTTCATTTGGTCCAAAATTGTAGAATTCCTTTCAAAAAATCATCATGTTTGGAACAAGCCAGAAAAAACAAAATACTGAGGGTGCAACTATGGGTGATGAAAGGGGTTTTTTATTTGATGATGGGATGGGACCTAAATTTCAGGTGTCGATGGGTTCAGTGGTTCCTAAATCAATTTTTACTGCTCCCATGGTCTCATTCCTAGTAGATTCATCCATGGATCCTATTTTTATGGATTTTTCATAGGTAGCACCCTCTTTATCTCCTGATACTTCTGCTCCATTACCCCTTGTCTCTTTTCTTATTAGTTATTTTTCTAAATGTGGATAGGATTGGGATTTTTCCTTTATGGTTTTGGATGTTGTGCTTTCTCAGAAGTTGTTCACACCTTTATCTCATATAAATTCCTTGTGTCCCATTCCTCTTGGATCTTTGGGTTACTCATCTCCAAGGGCGTCAATTCCCTTGGGTTTTTTATGGAATTTTGGATGGGAGTGACATTTTACATAACATTAGGTTCAATATTATTCTCTCAGTGTCTAAGAAAATTCTTCATGCGATCTCCCCCCCTAAAGAAAGCTCTAAATGGAAGAGCTCATGGAGTTGCCCCAGGAGAACACTCCCAAAACCCTCCTATTTGGGAGTGCGTTTCAGGAGAACGCTTCCACAAAAAAGATTCACTCCCTATATTTTCTCTGTATTTTTTTAAAAGTATTAAAAAAATATAATGAGAAGGAAAAGGATTGGCAAAACAAATTTTACATGCTCCCATTGTAAAATAGCCTACGCTATTTCATATACTTGTGTAAGAAAGAATTTGTACAATATTATGTAATCAAGTGCTAGTAAAATATAGGAATATATACAAATAATACCCAGCTACAGTATAATTCTTTTATACAAACAAAGGGTTCAATTCTAGGCAAAAAACCCTAAATTAGCATAACTTCTATAGTCAGATCTTTCTCCTAATGAATAATTTAGATTGACTACAAAATTACAATATTTTACGAGGCGATTTTCTCAAAAAATTCCTTTTGGTGGTGTTGACCCCTTTGTAATAGTAGTGGGGGGAAAATCCACCCACACCCACCCGTTAGGGATTGATATCCAAACACGATTGAAACAAGACCTCTGAATCAGGATGATAATTAGGCTCCACACCCAACATGATAAGAATCAATATTTTGTGACTTGTGAACTTGTGGTTGATTATAGTGTCTCGGACCCCCAACCAAGCAACAATACTAATCCAAAACTACATAATTATATTTAATTTAATTTAATTTGCAAAAACATTTAACCCATAATTTTTCCTCATTTGTACCCTGTGACTAACAAGTAAATATAACATGAGTTGCATTTCTACATGTTGTCCATGCATTATGCATAACACGCATTATAATTAAGGCAATAGAGTGGACAAATAAATATACATGTTAATGAGGAACCTTAGTTGTGGGTTCAAAACATCGATCTTCAAATCAATATGGATGGGATGAATCCATAAAATCTATTACAACAAAATAAATATATACGTGAGTAATGATTAAGTCTGCACCCATAAACTATGATTTTAAAATAAATAAGTAAATATCTAAGAAACACGCATGAATAAATAAACATGCATAAGAATGAGGGTACTTATTTGATAAATAAGAGTTGACTAGCTACTGGCTCTCCATGTCACGCTCAACCATAGACTTGGTGGTTCATAAACTTAACCATTGGGTCACTCCTAAGCTAGGAAAACAACTCCAAAGGAAACAATCATAAAATTAATACACAACTGTGGTTGAGGTCCAAGGTGACAACCCATCATCCATGCTACACTGGCTCCTGGCACCCTCTAGGCTAATTTCCAAGAAGACAACCTAACAAACATGTTGCTCCAGGCCAAAAAATCGACATCGAATTCCCACCTAAAATCCATGAAACTAGGCCATAACAGGGCCAACAAATCCTTGTAGCACTAGGCTTCCCTAAGCAAACCTAAGAGCTCACATCATAACAATATGCATGCATATGACAAGATTAAATAATTAACCACACCTCGACCAGTCTAGAGTCCAACTCCAAGGTGCACTGGTCATCAATCAGTCATAGAGTCCACCCCCAGACTCATCGACTAATCCATCATGACCTGAAGGATAAATTGAACAAATAATAATAATTCCCCCAAATATAAACTATGCTTCTTTATATATATGCATGGTCCTAACTTTCCATGTGGCACTCTCTAAAACCAATGTGGGCACCAGTGCACTTTTCACCAAAAATACCCGATTGCTTCCTTTTTCCATGGATTTGCATCCCCCATACTCATTCCGTGGAGTGGGCTCTGTAGCCATCCTTATTTTACTAATATATAAGGATATGTAAATTTACAATATTTACATCACGGTTCCTCTAGACACTTAGTAAAATAATGACATATCAACATCTATGCTACTACATGGGCATGCAGGCCAATACAGTATTTTTGGATCAACAACCAAATATAAAAGGTACGTGTATTTACATTGTAAAAAATGGCGGGAGTATTACATTCCTCCCCACCTTATTTTATGTATTATCCTTAGTGTGTGTGTGTGTGTGTCTATATATATATATATATATATATCCACACTGGTTGAACATGGAAATATCCCTTGGGTTCCACTCGAATCATTTTCCAATCAATAACATGATTAGTGTCAGATACGTATTTCTTAAGCAATGAAACATGAAATACATCATGCATATGTGTAGATGTAGGAAATGCAAGCCTGTATGCAACAGGGTCAATCCTCTCCAAAATCTCAAATGGCCCACAATATCTTGCTGCCAACTTGGCACAATTTCCCAATTTTAACGAACTATTTTTTTCTTTTACTTTCAAAAATACATGATTCTTGACTTTAAATCCCCTGCTTGTCCTATTCCTGTCAGCATAAATTTTCTACCTATCCTGGAAAATTTTAAATTTTGCTTAATTTTAATCATATGTTCTTCCATGTCTTTGAGCAATTCACGACCCACCATAATTCTAACCACTGGGTTATTCTAACTTACTGCAGTATTACATTGTTTTCATATAAGACCTTAAATGGGCTCATTTTCAATGATGCTTGGTACCCATTATTATATGCAAATTAGATGGAAGTAGTCTTCTCATTTGGATGGTTTATCCATCACATACATATGCAACATGTCTTCAATTATTTGATTTACCTGCTTAGTCTAACCATCAAACTTGAGACGATACACTATATTGAAATTTAAATTGGTACCTAGTCCCTTAAATAAACCGATCAAACAATTAGATGTGAATTTTGGATCTCCATCCAGAATTATTGCCTTGGGAAATCCATGAAGCCTAGAAATTTCTCGCATATAAATATCCACAATATTTGCTGCTTTATGCACTGACTTTATGGTAATAAGATGAGCAGACTTTGTAAGCTTTTCCACATCTACCATTATAGAATCATGCCCTCTTTACATTTTGTGAAAACTACTAATAAAATAAACTAATACCACCTCCCATTTCCAGTCTGGAATGGGAATTGGCTGAAGAAAACCAATTGGGTGTTTATGGTTGGCTTTCACCTGCTAGCATTCCATACACCTGGTTATATAATTAGCCACTTCCCTTTTTAAACCCGACAAGTAAAATTAATGCTTAATTGCTATCAAGGTTTTTTGGTACTTGAGGTGACCAACATACAACATCCTGAACCTTTCCTGTAAAATTATTTATTTTAATGCTAGTACATCTAACACAATTTTTTTTTTCCTTTATTTAAGATAATATTTTTTGGGCCCATTTCGTAATCCTGGTATTTCTGTCATGCTGCGCCTTGATATAAATTATTTTTAATCTGCACATATTTATGCTGTAAATTACCATCCTATAGAATTTTGTCTATTAAATCTCTTTGTAGCTACTAATCATTGTGACATGCATAACATTCACCATTATTTTGTGTGCATCAACCACCCAATTTTATTTTCCCTTGATATATTTAATTTTGAATCATATTTTGCTAGCAATTCCAGCCACTTGATTTACTGTCCATTTAAATCCGGCTGTTAAAATAAATGCAAAAACCCATAATGATCACTTTTAAATTCAAATATCCTTCCCATGAGATAAGGCCTCCACATTTTAAGTGCCTGAATAATAGCTAAAAACTCTAGATCATGGGCAGCATAATTATTCTCATTCTCTTTTAATTTGCTAGACTCGTAACATGTTACTTTCCCATTTATGAGCACACCTCCCAATACTTCTATGCATGCATTTGTGCATACCAAAAAGTCCTCATTTGAATCTGTAAATTTTAATACTGGATCTCTGGTTAATAAAGATTTCAAATGCTGAAAAGCCACCTCACACTCAAGTGTCCAATTAAATTTTACACCCTTTTTATGTAATGACGTAATTGGATATGCAATTATGGAAAACCCTTCAATGAATCTCCTGTAATAACTAGCTAGGCCCATAAAAGACCTAACTTTCGTAACATTTTTCAGATCTAGCCATTGTCTGATAGCCTTAATTTTCTTTGGGTCCACAATTATTACATCTTATGAAATAATGTGACCCAAATAATGGATATGTTTCTGATAAAATAAACATTTTCTTCGCTTAGCATAGAATTGATGCTCCTTGAGTACCTACAAAACCAATTTAAATTCCATTGATGCTCCTCTTCAATTTTGAAAATATTGAAATGTCATCAAGAAAACAATGATGAATTTACTGAAGTATTATTTGAAGATTCTGTTCATTAAACACATAATGTAGAAATTCCTTATAGATTCAAATTGAAAATTGTAATATTCTAAAACAATTGAATTGAATCTACTCTACTCATTAGCGGAAACAATAAATTATCAATGAAATCACGAAGCATATAAGATAAAAAAAAATCAATCACACATAACACAATGATTTTTTGGCGAAAGCCACAACTAAAAACCCCTGCTATAGTATATTGCATTAATCAAAGAATCTGGATGAATACAATATACTCTGCTAAACCTTGAGCTCAATTGACACAAGTATTTTCTATCCTCTGCCTGACTGGCTACCTTTGGCAAATATTTAGCCAAATTTCCAAGCCTCCAAGCTCCCTATTCCTTGCACTATTCCCTTGGGAATTAACCTCTATTTAATGTGGAAATTCCTCAATTATGCATTGTGTAATCCTCATGGGCCTTCCTATTGCATGCACCATTGGTTTAATTTAGATGATTTTATAACTGATAGTAAATTGTTCATGAACTCCAATCTCAACTGGGTCTTTCTCTGATTTGAAATGCATGAGTTAATTATGAGTGAATCTTCATTTTACTAGTTCATCGCTGCAGACCCACTGCTATAGGTTACACCCCACTACAATAAGTTACACCCCACTATTGCAGGTTACACCCCACTAAAGTAAGTTACACCCCACTACTAGACCTCCCATTAATTCCTCCATCAGTTGGAGCTAGTTTAACTAACTTTAACTCAATTGGACTTAATTAAATAATTACAATAGAAAATGAACTCAACTAGTGCTCATACTTTTAAGAGATACTCGACATGACTCTAGTTAGATCTTCAACTCGAATTAACTGAGCTAACTAAATAAAATTAACTTAGTTAACTATCACAAGTTGTCATGAGATGTGGAATTATAATTTAATTCCCAATGTAATTCAAGGACAAATTAAATTAGGATTTTCTTTCTTGATGCTATTTTTAACATTTCTTGTTTCTATTTTCAACACATAAAAACCCCTGGTGCATTAAATATATCAAAAAGGCCCTACAACAAATTCATAATGGCCATAATGAATCCAGAATGTCATTTTGCTGATATATTCTTCTTTAATCCATAGTTGGTGATACCTAGATCTTAAATCAAATTTAAAGAATATTTTTGCCCCACGTAGCTGATCAGTTGGAAATTGATATTTATTTTTAATATTAACTTTGTTTAGTTGCCGGAAGTCAATACGTAAACAACAATTATTGTATTACTTTTTAACTAAAAGAACCAAAGCACCCCACGGTGATACATTGGGGTGTATATATCCCTTCTTTAGTAATTCTTCCATTTGCATCTGTAACTCTTTAAGCTCTGGAGTACTCATCATGTACAATGCTTTAGATACCAGAACTGCTCCAGGAACCAAACTAATAAAAAATCAATCTCCCTCCTTAGAATTAATTCAGGTATTTATGCAAATACATCAAGAAATTCTTGTAGCACTAGGTAGTTTTCTATATTAGCTTGTAGGTCTGTATTTGATTCCTCCAAATGGGCTACAAGGATTTGACACCCTTTCCTAAAATCTTTTTTTAATTGCATGGCTAATATCTCTCATTAGTGAAATTTTGAGATAAAAAACGAGTCCCAAAACAAAAATGTACAACAAAAATCAACTTTATAAGAACCAATAGGATCCAATATGATAATGTCAACTATGGGGGATCATTCACCATTTTTTGAGTAAAAAAGTTAAAAGATAATTTATTTATTTATTTATTTAGAAAAACTACTTTTTCAATTTGTTTTTTCAACTTATCTCCCTATGATTTTACTCAAATTTCAAGTGGGAGTACTCGTTGTATGGATAAATTAATTTTGCATCCAAGGATTACTCATGTTGCATACTTTTGATGGACCTTACTACATGAAAAAACATGATTACGATCACATTTTTTTATGTATTTCAAAATTTTCGTGCAGTACAACCCATCAAAAGTATGCAACATGTGTACTCCTTGGATGCAAAATCAAATTATCCAATGAGTTCTCTCGCTCCAAATTTGAGTAAAATCGTAGGGAAATGAGTTGAAAAAATAGTTTTTCTTTTTTCCCTCCAAAACTTGATGAGATAATCTAATCTTATTTTATTATTTCCATTATTATTTTATAATATTCCTGAGGAGGCCCATTTTAGACCTCAGAATTTCTCTAATGATGATGGATATCAACCTAGGAATTCTTTGGACCTACTTTTGTTGACTCTCATCATCAATGCAATTAAAAGATTTGTTGTAGCAATTAAGTATTGCATGGTGCTTTTCCAACCAATTTATGCCAATAAAACAATCATATATAACTAGTGAAATTACATTCAAGTTAGTTGTTGTTCTCATCCCATTCATCTCAATTGGGCATTCTCTAATTAATTATATAACCTTTCTCTTCATTCATGTAGAAAATTGTACTAACCATGGTTTGGAATGTTTAATTTTATTCAAATTAAAATTTTCAACTAGCCTTCACATTAATATAACTATGGTTGGCTCCAAAATCAATTAAAATAATAACAAACTGATTATTGTGGCTTAACTTCAACCTCTATCATGTGAGCTTGATGCTCCACTTGCTGACTATCCAAGGCTGTGTAAATTTTGGGCATGCTTCTGCCTAATTCATCCACAGTAGTTGCCACTTGCATATTGTGCATACCTCGCTTTCTCTACCTTATGAGGACAATCTCTGAATTGGTAATCTCCTTTACAACCAGACCATTTAATAGGCGGAGGTTGAAACCTTTTGCTTGAAGAATCACCCCTTCTAGATGGTTAGAAGCTTAGGTTGTCTATCGGTATGTTTGAAAGTTATTCTTAAATGGAAAAGGTTTGTAAACCTTCTTTCTTTGCTCCATAAAATTCCTCTTTTTGTTGCCCAAAGCCTTGTGTAAAATGGATCTATTTTTATTCTTCTCATACAACTGTTCTGCTTTCCTCATGGTTGCCTCCAAGGTTTTGGGTTCGTCATATTTCAACCTATCAACATAAAAATATGGTAGTCTACTAATTTATCTTTGTATTTTAAACTTTTCATCCTTAACAAATTTAACATACCTCAGTGGCTTTGTGAATTTTTTACTATACTCCATGGTCATATTTCCCAATTGAAGCTCGAAAAATTCTTACATTTTTCGCTCATAATAACATTTAAATAAATACTTTTTCTAGAAATGGTCTTTAAACTTATTCCAAGTAACTCATCTTTCATCCAAAAGCTTCGTTGCTTTGAGTTGGAAATTGACTTTTCCCTTCAAATGTTATACATAAATTACAGGAATAATTTAACAATTAAAAATATTTTTTAATCTCCAACAACCAATTTTCTACTTCTTCTATAATTATCTCCCCTCTTTAAACACCCTCCAGCTTCTCATTGGAAATAAAACTTACATACAACCATTTTAATTTAAAATGAAACCATGTTCCTAGACGTATCCCCTTAATACCACATTTCTTTAATACATTAAAAAAAAAACCCATCTTAATTATCGACCCCACCCACGTTATACAACGTATATTATTAAACTATGAGGGCCCTTCCATGAGTTTCCCCCATCCCGAAAATCGCACGTGCCCCCTCATAATTCACATTAACAATATATTAACGAATACCTCATATTATATATTAATAAATACACATTGTTAAGCTCATAAATCATTTCGATTTACAATTATATGCATATCTTAAAGTGCCATGTATAACCTTTGTAGTACAATCTTTCACTTGAATGTTGCGTATCAATATTGATATCGGGATAAAATTGGCAATGGTTTGAAAAATAAAAAAATTGTAAAAATCGACAAAATATTGGTAAAAATCAATAAATATTAGCAAAGTCAAGATACCATCAAAATATAGGTAAAAATCATCAAACATTAGCGAGGCCAAAAAATCGTGATTTTGAAATAAAATCGGGATGTTATCAAGATGTTCGCAACATTGCTGCCTACACCTCATTTCAATTTCCTAATTTAAATTCAGGGTTTTGTTTAGTCTTTTATTGAACCTAGAGGTTTATTCTACGACCCAATATGAAGGGAAATTAAAAAAAAATGAATACGCTCTAAAATAATCAGAGGTAAAAATATTGTGTAGATGAGATGTTTAAATCTTATACTTTTCAAAAATATTTCAACAAGAGATTTAAATCTGCGTACATCTCATTTCAACTTCCTAATTTAAATTCAGGTTTTTGTTTAGTCTCATTTCAACTTCCTAATTTAAATTCAGGTTTTTGTTTAGTCTTTTATTAAACTGAGAGGTTCATTCTACGACCCAATATGAAGGGATGTGTAAGTTTGTTCATCCCTACTCCTTTAAAATAAAAATAGAAAGGAAAATTATATTCTAAATAGAAAAATAATGTTAACTATAATTTAAAAAAATGAATACACTCTAAAATAATTAGAAGTAAAAATAATGTGTAGATAAGATGTTTAAATCTTATACTTTTCAAAAATATTTCAATCAGAGATTTAAATAAACTATTTGAAAGTCTATATTGATATCAGTTTCATATATATCTATATATAGAAAAAAAAGTTTTATGATTAAAATTTTTATCTGGTCCTATATATACTCTATTTAGCATTCAAAAATACAATTTAAACAATGAAATGAAAAATAACACATTGTGTTTTGCACTTTAAAAGAGTTTACACGTGAAAAATTTGATCCCTCTCATCTCATATTAAATCTATAGTTAAAATAAATCTATGCTCATATATATATATAGATAATTGTCGTAGTCTAACCAAACTGCCTTTTAGTCATGAAAATTTTGGCAATATTTTGATAAATTCAAGTAGAGATTTTAATAAATCAGGGTGAAAGTTGTTAAATTTCAAGATTTTAGGTACCCCAGAAGTTTTTAGTGGTGCTGAATCTATTTTCACTTTGAAAAACATGATTTAAATATTGCTTCTGCTAGATTTACTAAAAAAAATTGCCAAGATTCTAACAAAAAAATGACCGTCAAAGCAATTCCTCCGCCTCAATAAACTTGTCTAATATAATTAATAATCCACCTTCCGTACATTATTCAAATTAGATATACATATATTGAAAATCGAAAGGCTCCACGGCAAGGGTTCATCTATGTATAAATACATATGTAAATTTTTATATTATATAAAAGATCAAACTCTTAAAACTAGGGATAAGATGCCCATTCGGTGGGTATCACTAAGTGAACGAATTATAATACACCCATTATACTATGAATTGATATAATGCAACACTTAAATGTGATGCAGGAGCATCCAGCTCTGAGGAGACATAAGGTGGTTGACTGTCTCATGGAGAGACAAGAACACACACAGTCATACCTGCATAGCTGGACAGGTGTCAAACTTGTCAGTTATTTTATTTTATTTACTTGTTTTATTTTTCAGAAGGTCGATAGGACCAGGTAAATTAAAAATTGTGAACTGTTATTTTTAAATAGGAATTAGCATCAGAAAGTAGGTTGATAGTTAATTAGTGTCTTTATGAAATGTGTTAGTTAAAAAAAACAGTTATAAGTTGTTGGACAGTTATCAATTCTGTTGGGGCAGTTCTACTTGAGCAAGGAACAGTTATGCCTCAGGGGAATAAAAGGAAAAAGATAAGCATTGTAAACGATTCCTCTGACAGAGAAAGAGAGTTACAGTCATTTTTCCAAATAAACATTTATTCTATTTTCTCTATTGTATCACCACTGTATAAATAAATTTCATGCATCAATACATAATCCTGTGTAACTAATTTGCGTTGGAGTCATAAGACAGAGAAAATTAACAAAGATGAACAGAGCGTTGGCATACAACTAATCACTTCCAGACAGCGGAGAACGAGAAACTTCGAGCACAGACAGAGCTCGAACAGAGAGAGCTAACAAGAAGTGCAGAGCGAAGATATACAAATATATCACATCCAGGCAAAGGCGGACGAGAAATTCGTGAACGCCAACAACCTTTCCAGGTAAACCAAAAACAACCCTAACTTATTTATGAACAGAGCAAACGATGATATGTAACAAAAATATTATGGCATTGTATCATTTCACGCAACTGTTGTAAACAAATATACACAGTCCAGTCATTCCCCAACAAGAACTTCATAAAAAAACCAGAACCTCGAAACTGAGTTTCGAATAAGTGAATTATACCAACAGACAGAAGACTAAATAATTGCCATAGTAACGAAGCATTGAATAGAAAACAGCGTGAATGAGCATTCAATTAATTAAACAGCAAAGCTACAAGACGAGGGTTCGAACCGACGAGCACCCATCTCACAAATTAACTAGATAACGATGTACAGGACGAGGGCTTGAAGCCACCAAAGACCCATCTCACAAAACGAGGGTTTCAACAGCTGAATATCATTATTACAGACTAAGGACCGAAGACCAACGTGCAGACCCGAAGCAGTGTTACACAGACAACAAAAAATACCGTTCATTTCACCGCTTAAGTGACGAACTACCAACTAAAACGGAGACGCAGAACCACTAATCACTTACAGGCAACCAATATGGAGAGACCCTACCTGTAGGTACGAGCTGGAGAACTCGAGTGAGTGCCAGGGACCGTGAAGTGCCTTGAACCACAGAGCCGACCATATGAAACCACCTGCAACGAAATGAGAGCAGGTTAGAGATATATACAAACACAAATAATCGTTTGAAAACAAAATCGGATGAAGCTTGGAGCAAGAACCTTACCTAAAGCCGAAGAGACATAGCCGGAAAACGAAATAACCAGCATATCCCTGAAGATGCGGAGCGAGGATGTCAGGGTAAGAAAAAGAAGTGATAAATAAGTTTATCATAGAACCAAGCTTACCTTGGCAGTGGAACTGGAGTGCGTTAATTCGGTGGAAACCCTGTCATGAAACAACCCATCAGTAAATCAAGCAGGAACGACATCTAAACAGCAAAATCGAGCTAATAAATCAGTCAACCTGAATACAAACCCTGTGTAGAGAAACGACGCCTCCATAACCCATTGAAACACCACCTCAAGAGCAAGAAGGGGCCGAGAGAACCCACAGAACCAGCATCGAAACCAGAGCGACGGAGGTGAAAGAGCTCTCACAAAGCATAACAGAACTCGGCACAGTGAAAAGTGCAAAAGGCAAATGAGCGGGACAGAGGTTGACCAAAAGGGTAAGGAGCCGTATAAAGGAGAACCGGCAGCTGTAGAGTGTTAACCGATGGGTCCAGTAAAAACCCTAAAACAATTACCGAGAGAACGTACCAGGAATTTAAGTCAACAATTAATTCGTTCAGGACGCCAAGTCTTGTCAACAGCAAATACATTAGAATCGGCGGGAGGCCATCGTAAGTGGTATCAGAGCCAAGTTTCTTGAGTTAGAACTAACGGAACAAGTGGAAGCTGAAGGAAGAGGAAGAGGAAGAGGAAGAGGAGAGGAGAGACGAGTAGTCCGTAGGGTAGTAGATGAGGGACTTCGAGAGGAGATTCGAGTTTTGCGTGAAAGATTGGCAGTGGTGGAGGCTGGGGGAAGGAGAGACCTAGCAGATGATAGTGATGAAGAAGTAGCTGAACCAGAGGACGATTTTGAAGGGGTGACACCAGAACTTAGATTGTTGGAGTCAGTTTTGTTGTCCAGTCATGAGCCAAGCCATGAGTTACCTACTTATGACGGAAGTTTGTCTGCAGATGTGTTATTAGATTGGCTGAGTGAAGTAAATAAATTTTTTGAGTTTGAGGAAACCAGTGAGAACAAACAAGTGAAGTTCGCTGCCACCAAGCTGAAAGGACATGCGTCCTTATGGTGGGACAGCGTTCAGGTGGAAAGGAAGAGACTACACAAACAGCCTATAAAGAAGTGGGGCAGAATGGAGGCAAAACTGAAGGAAAAGTTCCTGCCAAAAGATTACCAGATCATGTTGTACCGACAAGTACAGAACTTGAAGCAAAGAGGAATGACTGTTAGGGAATTTACGGAGGAATTTTATAAGTTGAATTTACAAACAGGGTATGTGGAAGATACCTCAGAAAAAATAGCCAGATTTGTGAATGGCTTGAGGGGGGAGATTTTGGATGAAATCGGTATCCTCTCACCTCAAACGTTGGATGAAGCCTATCAATTTGCACTGAAGGCAGAGGAGAAAATTAACAGGAAACAGAACACCAAGAGAGGAGGTGGTTCTAGCAGGGTAAAAGGCAAGGTTTATGGCAGAGGTAGAGGTACAAGCTCAAATGAGGAGGGCAGCAGTTCCAAATCTGCTGGCACAACTGAGAAGGACAACAGCACCAGGGAAGGACAACCAGCTCAGCGAGGGCGAGGATTTGGTCGAGGCAGGGGAACTGTCCAGTGCTATCGTTGTCACAAATTGGGACACAAGTCATATGACTATCCTGAAGGTGAACCAGAAGGTGGGAGAGGAACCTATGTTGCTCAGCCAGAGGATGTTGAGGAGACACCTCAAGAAGCAGAGAATACACCGGAGACAGGCGAAGCTTTGGTGTTAAATAATGTGCTGTTAAAACCAGCAAAAGAAGTTGCAGAACCGGATCAGCGAAAGGCTTTGTTTCGCACTGTTTGCAAGTCACGGGGTAAGTGCTGTAAGTTGATCATTGACAGTGGGAGTACTGACAATTTAGTGGCTGTGGAGATGGTAGAAAAGCTGGGATTAAAAAAACTAAAACATCCTACACCCTACAAGGTGTCGTGGCTGCAGAAAGGGCATCAACTGTTAGTTGACGAACAGTGTGAGGTAGAGTTTCAGATCGGTAAGTATAAGGACAAGATCCTTTGCGATGTCATGCCAATGGATGTCTGTCACTTACTGTTGGGACGACCATGGCAGTTTGATAGAGGTGCGGTTCATGATGGAAAAACCAACTGCTATAAGTTTGTTAAAGATGGGATCAAGCATACGCTTGTACCCATCAAGGAGGAAAATACAACAGAATCTAGTGGAGTGAAAGCACTACTGTTAGGCAGAAAGGAGTTTGTAAAACAGATTGAGGATAGCGAAATAAACTTTGCTGTCATAAGGAGACCGAAGGCAGTGGTACTTCATACACAGATTTCAGATTTGCCTGAAGAAGTTCAGAGGTTGCTGCAGGATTTTGGAGACATTGTGGTAGATGATCTTCCAGATGAATTGCCACCAAGGAGAGGTATTAGTCACTGTAT
>APFE030360585.1:76468-215864 GCA_000404065.3 Pinus taeda | reverse complement strand
ATCCTCCACCCTCAATCCCAATGACATCCTGCTGTCCTAAAACTGAAAAATAGCACTGCTGTAGTAAAGATAAAACTGCTGTTTGTGAAAAATCAGCGTGCTGGAATTTTCTGAGTGAAGAATCAGCAGGCTGTAATTTTCCTCCTTGCTGTCCCAAACTGCACTTCAGCACTCAAGTTCTGATACCATGTAAAAATTTCTCATTTCCCACCCCGGTTTTCAGTTTCACCTTATTTCTCCAAAATAGTTAAATGCCCTTTCCCATATCCATACATTCAACAACTGAAAAAATAAATTTTTCTGAAAACACAAATTCTGGAAATTTTACAGAATGTTGGAAAATGCAGAAATAAAAATCAGCGGGTACAAACAACCATTAAACACATTTAAACACAGTGATTTTTGGTCAAGATGACCTTGGAAAAACCCCCTACAACTCTTGGGGAAAACCAGTTCGAGAGCTCTTTCTTATTTCTGAAAATGCTTTTTACAGTGAGAAATATTCAGCAAAAATTAGCAAGCCAACTTTTACAACTTATCTCGTTTTACGTGCCTCACAGCCAACTGGAAAATACTTGCAAACAACAAAACAGGACAGCAATAAATGCTGTACGGCCTCCTTGATTTTCGTGCCCACTTTCAACCTTAAATGCTGCTGTACGGCCTGCCTAGAAATGCGTGCCAAGCTGGCATAAATACGTTGTATGGACCTCGATTTGCTTGCAGAAAAACCCAGCAATATGCTATATGGATTTGCCTCGATTTGCGTGCCAATACAACCACTTGTTGTACGGCCTTCCTTGGAAAATGTGCCAGCAAACTGCTCGATTTCTGTGCAAACTGCTCCTCGATTTCTGTGCAAACAGTTGTATGGATTTCTAGAAAATTGTGCCAAAATTTGCCTTTCACTGTGTGCTAACTCAACTATACGGATTTTCTAAACTGCTGCCTTGGAATGTGTGCCAAGCTGCTGTCTCCTTCTCCTCCCTGTCCAGAAATCTCCCTTGCTCTCTTGCTCTCCTTCTCTCAATCTGCTCATGAAAGAATGAATGACCTTTTCCTCATTTTCCTCCTTTAATCTAACCCTAAGTGACTTTTGGGTGATCCCTAAATCCAGTGGCTGAAATAGATTGAGATCTAGGGCTGAGATTAAATGCTCATTTAAATTTCGCTTTCTGTTTTTTAATTCACCCCACTTTAACAAAGACCCACTTAGTCATTTATTTCCAAAGTCACTTTTCCTTTCTAATTTTACATTGATTTTATTAAAGTCACTTTAAAATTAGACTTCAGTAACTTTATCACTTAAAGTCACTTTTAAATTAGATTTAACTTTATAAAAATTATAAAGTCACTTTAGGAGAAAATTAAATTCTTTTGGACACTTTTCCCTAGGCCAAAGATCAAAGCCTTAGGGAACCACCTGTCCTCCGGTACCAAATTTCAACAAGTCCCTAATCAACGACTAAGATTAGGTCTGGCTTGATCCATGTCTTTTGGACCATTCTAACACAGTTTCATATTAATTCCCATTAATATTTTATTTTCCTCAAGTTTAGACTTAGGGACTCCAATAAAAATATTAATTATTTTAATATCTTCTGAACTGTTTAGAATTTGCCCAAACCCTTTATGGGTATTGGAGATCTCATGTGCCCCAACCTCTCCACCAAATTTCGTGGCTAGAGCACATCCGATGCTACCCCAAATCAACACTCCTTCTTAGCGAGGACTATGCTCTAGCAATACTCCTCATTGAGTATTACTCTGATCATCCGACATCAGTACCTGTGTTGATGCTAGGCCTTCCTGCCCAACATCCTCTACACTGCTGCCACCTGTACTGCTGCCCATGGTTTTGCCACTGCCATTGCTGCATCTGTAGCACAACTCCCTCTGCATCCGTGCTGCTGCTAGTCCTTTCTCCTAGTATTGCAGCCGCACTGCACCTCCTCTCATCATGCTGCCCACTGCTGCACTGCAACTCAGTTACTGAGAAGTAAGTAACTGATCTACCAATCTGACCTCATTGTTGGGCTAGAGACACCCACTGATGTTGAAGCTCCCTTTGCCGCTGACAAGTGCTCCCTTTCTGACCTCTGCGCTGCTGCAACAACTCCTTGCATCTCGCACTGTTGCACACCTCTCTGTGCCGTCCTGCACTAGTGCAACACTCTTGTGCCTCTCGCACTGCTGCAGCCTGCTAGATCTGCGCTGTCTCGGGACTTCTACACTGTAGCTCTCTCCGTTGCTCCATCCGCATCCATCTCTACTTGACTCAGCCATTCCTGCTACTCCTCTTCGGGGCTCTCGTAGCAAGGTTTAATCCAAGAGGCTAGGTACCTCGAGGATCCTGTCCCTTATCGCCTGTAGTCCGCCTGACTGTAGCTTGATGTCTCCCCACTTCTGCTCAAGTGGTGCGTGTGCACTCATGGCACAATCATCGTCTGTCAAAACTTCCTTTTTTGCTCGTGTTGGCATTGCCTTAGTCTCGGAAGACTCTCCCTTACTCTTCTTCCTTGGACACTGGGTCACATAATGACCCAGCTTCCCACAGTGGAAGCACTTGATCTTGGAGAGATCTTTCTTCTTCCGCTTTTCTTGCTTTCCCTCAGATGCTAGGGCCACATCTTCCTCCTCCTGTTTGACTTTGATCCCCTTGCTGCTGCTACCCATCTTCGACTGCCGTGTGATCTCTTCCTGGCAAAGAGCTGCCCACATCTCGTCCCAAGGTGGGAGAGTCCCTTTGCCCAGTATACTCTGGACAAATACCTCCCAGTCTTCTTAGACAACATTCGGGGCTGTCCTCACCATCAACTCCTGATCTGGTGTCGCCTCTATAACAGTCAGCTGATCTCGGATCTCATTTAGTCCTTCGAGGAAGGTGTCAATCGGTTCTCTCTTCTTCATCTGATACGACCTCAACTGGTTCTCAATTAGCATTCTTCTCTGCACAGAAGTATTCTAGTACAACTTCTTGAGAGCATCCTACATCTCAAATGTCGTTTCCTTCTCGGCAATGTGTGGTACTACATGATCCTTGACCCCATCAAGGATGA
The DNA here is from genome assembly GCA_000404065.3 of Pinus taeda. Classification (NCBI taxonomy): domain Eukaryota; kingdom Viridiplantae; phylum Streptophyta; class Pinopsida; order Pinales; family Pinaceae; genus Pinus; species Pinus taeda. Next base: position 212,805 of record APFE030360585.1, on the reverse strand, counting down.
TGCTCTTGGCCCTCACCATTGCCTCCTCGTACTTGTCATTATCATTGGGGTTGATTGGGATAGCTATTACCTTCAAGGCAAAGTTCTTGACACGATTCGTGTCAAGTACAGATAAGATTCTGGCCTTCCAGACTGCGAAGTTCCAGACTACGAAGTTCGACGCTCCGTCCAGTCTATCCCGGTCTCTTACTCCGTGTAGTGCCATGATGCTCCTCTACTTCCCTCCTAGAAGTTCTCTGTTTGACTCCTCTGAGTCTCTACTTCCTGCCTGGAAGTTCTCTTTTGGACCCCCTCTGAGTCCTGATTTCCCTCCTGGAAATCCTTCTGTCGCTGTCGAGATGCCCCCTATTCTGATCGTCTTGTGCAACTGCACCACTGATCCGGGTTCCTCGGCTAGAAACCCTCGGTAGCAACTCCTCTGGCCTTGCTTTGTCAGGTACTGTTCTGACTATAGTACCTCACTAGCTCCACTCTGCAATATTTCCACAACCTTCTAAACCTTAGCGACCTGAAGGTGAGAGCTCCTAGGCTCTGCGCAATCCCGACACCAGCAACCCGGCCTCCTTAGCCAATTGCGTCAGCCTTCCCAGCTACTGTGTGGCTCTGTGTGAGGCTCCTTTTGCCTCCTTAGCTTCTGCGCTGCCTCTTCTCGGCTCGCTCTTGATGACGCAGGCACTGCGTCGCCCTTCCCTTGTCGCTGCTCTGCTAGAAACAACTTCTGTCACCTTGGGACAACTGTTTGTTGCTGCTATTGCTCTGCTCGGCTGATGTCCTTAGTCCTCCTATGATCTGTAATCACGCTCTGATACCATGTTGAAGTTTCTAAGTTTACTTAGTTAGAAACCCTTCATGCACTTTATCCGATTTATTCCTACCTACTTGTTACGTTACTTGACAAGTTATTTACAATGTAAATACTGAAAATAAACACTAATGCATGCTCAACGTATTATAGATCAACAACTAAAAGAAACAGAAACTAATATGCCATATGACACCATTATTTTTGGACTAATGTCCCCAGAAAAACCCAATGTGGGAAAACCGTGCAATTATCTGAGGGTTTTCTTATTAAGCAATATTAGAGTACAATATGGGTGCTGAAACTGGCCTACGCAACAAAGAATTTCCTTGGCAGTAGTACCTCTCAGTTTATGATAAATCTCCTGGCTGAAACCCCAGATAATCTTTCTGGCAGCTACTCAACACGAATTTGCTTCAAAAACCCCAGCATCAACCCCTCTATGCCTCACGCTGGCCCTGTGTCACCCCGGATGGGTTTGCGTCAGCATTAGGAGGCCCTGTGTCAACCCTCTGACCCTTTGCGTCAGCAACACTGGCCTCTATGAGGCTCTGTGCAGCTCCCAGCTGCCTCTAGGTGGCCTTGCATGAGCCCTGGCTGGCTCTGCATCACTCTCCCCGCTTTTATGTTGCTCTCCCGGCACTATCTCTGCCTCTCTGTCTCTTTGTACTCAAATGCTCCTCAGCTGCAACTCCCGATCATTGATTCTATCTCTCTTAGCAAACCCCGCTTTAGAGAATAGAATGACTGATCACTCTGGTGTCTTCTCCAAGTGACCCTCAAGCCTCCTCTTATACTTTTCCTGTTGACATATCAACGACCGAGATTAAGTCCCTAATCAACGTCTAAGGTTAGATCTGGCTTGATCCGTGTCTTTTGGACCATTCTAACACAGTTTCATATTAATTCCCATTAATATTTTATTTTCCCTAAGTTTAGACTTAGGGACTCCATTAAAAATATTAATTATTTTAATATCTTCTGAACTGTTTAAAATCTGCCCAAACCCTTTCTGGGTATTGGATATCTCATGTGCCCCAACCTCTCCACCAAATTTCGTGGCTAGAGCACATCCGATGCTACCCCAAATCAATAGAAGACTAGGAAGTAACACATCATCATCATCACTACTCGCAACACTCGCCCAACTCTTGGCGCTCACAATTGCAGCAATCCCTGTTATGTGAACTACGCCTCTCTCGGAAGTGTCACTATCACTGTTGGAAGCACCCTGCTTCTTCTTATTTTCCTGTATCGCTTTCCAATCCTTCCATGATTTCTTCTTGGCAGTTGTAGGAGCACTCTTGTTCCCCACTGACCATGTGCTCTTCTTGGGTTGCAAAGTCTCCCTCTGAACTTGCAAGCTCCCTCTTGAACTCGACTTCCTCTGAGTCTCTAGAACTTGGACCTTCTTCTTGGGAACCTGTACTTGCTACTCTGAACCTTGCACCTGCAGCTGCTCCACCTGCTTCTCATGATTCATAGGCTTGCCTGTCAGCCTATATAGACCATGCTCTCTAACTCCAAGCACGATACCAGCGGAGCTAAAGCCTCTGAGCCTTAGTCTTGGCTTCCCATCCTAGAACAAGACCTCAAACCCCTTCCTCTTGATCATCGAGAGAGAAATCACGCTATATCTGAGTCCTGGTATAAATAATACATCCTGGACCTGCATCACTCGTCCCGTTCCATCTTGAATGGCAAAACTCCCGATCCATGGATCTCCTTCTGACTCTTGTCACCGAACACCATGTGCAACTTCGAGTCCCATTTAGCTAGAGTCTCAAAAACCTCCCGTGACTCTGTCATATGTTTCGTTGCACCACTGCCCATGTACCATCCATCCTCATCGATAGTACCCTACGAGAAATGAGAGATCATGGCAAAGTCCTCCTCCAATCTCCTGGTGTTATCATCTATCTCAGCACAAGTGACAACATCGACGACCTGCTTTCCTTTCTTCTTCTCGTCATGTCCCTTCTTCTTCATCGGACATCTCGACGAAAAATGACCCATCTTGCCACAGTTCAAACACTTGACCTTACTCAAGTCCTTCTTCTGCTTACCCTTCATTCGTGCTGCAAGTGCCACGACATCATTGGAAGTCTTCTTCTTTGGATGAAGATCCTTGTCTCGCAACTCTTCCTGAATGAAGTCGTCCCATAGCCTATTCCAGTCTGGCAACTTCTCTTTGGCAATGATTCCTTTGATGAAGGGCTTCCATTCCTCAGTGTACCCTTTCAAGGCAATCCTCGACATATCTCCATCTGAAATAGTCACACCGACAGCAACAAGCTCATCTTTGACCTGAGACAATCTTGTTAGATATGAAGTCACGCCTTCACCCTTTATCATCTTGGTGGACTTCAACTTATCCTCCAATACCAGTACCCGATTCTCGTTCTTATTATGCAACAAATTCTGAAGAGCCATCCACATCTCATGTGCGGTGTTCTTTCCGGACAAACGAGGTATTAGGGAATCCTTCACACCATCTAGGATGATCAATCTCGCCCTTGTATCCAATCCCTCGTACACTGTCAGCTCCTTTGGGCCAGTTGGCTTTCTTTGCGAACTTCCAGATCCTGTTGACCTGCAAGACCAACTTGATCCTATCCTTCCATGGACTATAGTTGGACAACCCCTCCAACCTGTCCTCATATCGGATACCAGCTTGCAACTTCAACATTGTCACGTAGAATGTGACCAACTCCCTCTTACGTTGTACTTCATTGTGCACAACTTTGATTCACTGACTTCCAAAGTAGCTCAGACACGCTTTGATACCATGTTGAATTTCCTTAATCTTGGGTCTAGGTTAGAATCTTAAAATATCTAACGCTACCAAACCAAGAATCTCAACAAGAACTACTTTCCACAGTGGAAAATATAAAATAGTAAATCACATATGCACAAGTATACACAATTTTTAACAAAATATTGTACAGTAATGTACAACTCAATCTTCGTTATATTAAACCAATCTGAATAGTACAACAATCTATGATATACAAAATACAATGACAAACTTCGTTGCAACTTCGATGTCGTATCTTCTCCTACCGGTCCTTCGCTTCCGTACTGCTCACTAGCTACCCCTTAGTCCTTCAAAGGACAACACATCGAGACTCCAAGAGGGCTGCCACCTAACACTGTTGTGAGTCACTTCTGTAACATGTACACGGGCTGATCCAATCTTCTCTCTGGGTAGGCCTAATTCCCGAGCTTCAAACTACCAGGCTAGCAGTCACCGTTGTCCATCAAGGCACTACGCTTCCACACCAAACTTCACCCAACCTTCAGCTCCTTTTCGTCACTTCAAGATAGCTCGTCTAGGGCTAATTTGGTCTATCAACACGCTGCCCTCCACCAGACCAATGATGCCCGATCCTTCACTGCAAAATTTGCTCCTAATTGAAGTCTTCTTGCTACCCAAGTCAACTCCAATATGTGGCTTCCATAGGCTGCAATACTCTGATCCAAATATGGTCAATATCCTTGACCCAACACCTACAAGAACGCTGTCATAAACTCACTATATTAGGTCTCCTCATCTGCTGCAATTTTGGGCCTGATTAGGGCACAAAACACAGTCCCCTAACAATCCCAAAATCTGCCCAGATTTGCCCTTAGTTAGTGCCATTGTTCTCCAATAGAAGGTTGTCTATTAAATTTTAGGCATGTTCTATGCGTAGAGCAATTTACTTCAATTTTTCATTTAGGTCAATATCAATTCCATATTGGCAATCGCATTAGTATGATAGTAAAGTGCAAATAGAACATAAACATAAATCACAGAAAACAAGCCAAGACAAAGGACACATGATGTGGCGCCAGCGAGGGACAAACCCCAATGTGGGGAAACCCTTGATCAAATCTTCTTATATTGTCAATAGTTCAGCAAAGACACAGAGAGATAGTACATATATATCAGAAGTCAACACTTTGACTTGACAAGATAGAAGATCAAACATTTGAGATCTTCACCATGAAGATGACACAATAGTTCTGATGACAAGGATTGTAGATCTGAACTCAAGTGAAGGCACACTTATCAGATCTCATTCTTCAATAGATTCTCCAAGGTGATTCCATCACCATGCTGCATCCATCATCACTATGCTGCACTTCATCACTTTGCTGCACTTCATCACTATGATCCACTCATCATCACTGTGCTGCACTTCATCACTATGCTGCACTTCATCATTGTGTTGCACTTCATCACTATGTTGCACCCATCATCACTGTGTTGCACTTCATTACACTATGCTGCACTTCATCATTGTGCTGCACCCATCATCACTGTGCTGCACTTCATTACACTACGCTGCATCTATCATACTGTCACCTACACTCAATGCATACTACAATACTGCCACGGAACAACCTTAGCTGCTTTCTATGGCTTGTGACCTAGCAAAGCAGCTGACTGTAGAAATAGATTCTTCCAATAGGTCTCATGAACCCTTAATTCAAGCTGCATTTAGGGCTCCGTTGGTATGCTTAGGGTTTCCTTTAACTGTGATTAGAGTCCTCTTTGAAGGCCTCCTCTGGACAACTTACAATCTTGGTGATAGGAGACCTTCATTGGCAATGGATAAAGGCTACACCTGTCAGCTAATTAGGACAACATAAGGTGCTGCGTAGATCCTTTAGACAGCGTGAGAGGGGCATACTTAATAGTGGATTAGAACACCTTTGAGGACTGTGGCTAGGTGTCTTTTGAACATCGAATAGTTCTCTCCTTTAGAACAATGTATAGGTGCCTCCTTTTACTGTAGATAACACCCTTATTGACTGCGGCCTAGGACAACGTATTAGGGCTAAAGATTGCTGTAGTTAGATCTTCTTCCTTGCCTGCGTTAAACCCTCTCCTAGAACTGCGTAGGAGAGCCTCCTTTAGGACAGTGTAGGTGCTTCTCTTCGTTGAGACAATCCTCCTCCAAGACAACCTCCATAGGGCTGGCTTCATTGACTGTAATATAGGGCAGCGTAGGCACTCCTAGAAGACCTTTTCTCCTCCTCGTCTAGGGCTTCTCCTTGACTGTAATTAGAACTCTCCAAGGCAGCATTAGGGTCTAGACTTTTTCCCTTTATTGCGGATTAGGGCATCATTAGGCCAACGTATATCCTAGGGCACTCCCTCTAGATCTCTCCTTCATCAAAACCCAAAACAAAATGAAGAGAGATCACAAGAGTGTATGTGTCTAAATGACTTGAAAGCCACCTCTATTTATAGTAAAACGTTGAGGACAAGTGGGGGCAATTTGGTCACTGGCCGACCTTGATGAATTGTCTCATAACACAAATAAATTCATATCTCCATGAATACATGTCGGAATCGGATGATCTTTAGATCAATCCTACACCTCTCGACGAGAGGAATCCAAGAAAAATATCAGCTGCCATGAATAAGAAGACCCACATGGAGTTTGGCCCTAATTGCCAATTTTAACACTCCCTCTCAACTAGGGAGAACTCCATCTGCTAATCCATCTACCAGTGCGTACTATCTCTGCCATCAGTGCCTTGCATTGCTCTGCTCTGCTGAACTATGAAGAAGAAGAAGAAGTGATCGAGAATGTATCATACCATCCTCTATTGACCCGAAGTCAGTCCCATATAAAAGAGTGTCTCATACCACTCTCACTGATCCGAAATCAGTTCCAAATAGAGAGTGTATCATACCACTCTTACTGATTCGAAATCAGTTCCAAATAGAGAGTGTATCATACCACTCTTACTGATCCGAAATCAGTTCCAAATAGAGAGTGAGTTATATCACTCTCACTGACCCGAAGTCAGTTCCAATTGATCCCAGTCCAATATTATCCTAGATTAGGGAGTACAGTAGTTACATGATGCGTCCATCGATATGACTATGGTCGTTATCCTCATTTCCCTACTCATTGGCCAGATGAGAGGTACTTCCCATGAGTCCCAGATTGCATGAGTAGGATCTCTCAGCAGGAGAAGGATGAACCACTCATCCTGCCTACATGTCGCCATGGGGTATCCTAGGGGAAGGCTGAAGCATTCACCCTGTACACAACAAATCACTAAGGGAAGGTTGAACCACTCACCCTATGATTGTGTCTCGACAAGAGAAGGATGAACCACTCATCTTGCCTACATAGCAGACCATTAGGGGAAGGCTGAACCACTCACCCTATGGTTGCTCATCGCTCCAAGAAGTACTCCCAAGCCCCCCTGGAGCTCCCAGAGCTTAATGTCCATATCATACATGACCTTCAGGAGAGAGTCTCTCCACGACTCCTAGTCGTTCTCGGAAAGTCAAGAATTTGACCTTTCCCAGGGGCTTCATTTGAATGTCGGCGGCCTACACATCAGTGCCAGACTAACGGAGCCTTCTTGCTCCCCGTTGTACTATATCGCAGATAAAGTGGTACTTGATGTCTATATGGTTGGAGCGATCATAGAACATAGGATTCCTCAACAATCGAATCCCCCTCTAATTGTCACAGAAGATCACGATGGTATCCAGCACGTGTCCAAGCAGCTCACAGAAGAGCTTCCACAAGCACATGCTTCATAGGAGGACATACTCACAACTATGTATCCGGCCTAATCGGTGCTCAAATCAACCGAATTCTGCTTCCTACTCATCTAGGATATCGAAGCAGAACCCAAAGCAAACCAACACCCATGACTGCTCTTGCGATCCTCCACACTGCCTGCCCAGTCAACATCAGAATAATCATGCAACTTCACATTTCTAGCAGTGTATCCCAGTCCATGAGAGATTGCGCCCCAAAGATATCTCAAATGATTCTTGGCACCAATCTAGTGAGGCTCAACCATATATGAGCTCAACATGCTAAATGCAAAACATATATCTAGACGGGAGTTCACCAAGAATATCAATGCTAGTATGAGTTTATGAAACTTAAAGGCATTTCCCAAATCAGGTTCGACATCACTATCGCATAACTTCTTAAAGTTAGGCTTCATCGAGGTAGTCATGAGCTTGCAGTTCACCATTCCAAATTCGGAATCCAGCTCCCTCTTACTTTTGTAAATGAGTTGGTCTGCACTTGTCAGAAAGAGGTCGTCCTCATAAGGTACGAGTATGAGAGGTCTATCATCCACAACCTTAGAGCAATGGTTTGGATCGGCTTCACTCTTAGTGAATCTCAGCTTCATCAGATAGCTATCAATCCTCTCACACAAAGCTCAGGGTGCTTGCTTAAAATCATAAAGAGAGCTTTCTTCAATCTGCAAATATGAGGTTCCTGATCATGAATCTCAAACCCCTCAGGTTGATCCATATATGTGGTCTTGCTATTACATGAGGGGGAATGGTCCCCTTGAAGTTCTCCTTTGGTACATCTCGGGCATGTACCTCCATGCTCTTCTTTGAATCCAGGCACCATCTATCTCACATGGGGTAGGGCACCTTCGATGCCATAAAAGAGATACGACATGGTCCCCATTGGACTTCCTACAACTTGATACAAATTGCCAACCCTGAACATCGATGAATGCCACCCTGAAATATTCCATTGTCGAAATTGACACCAAGTTCTTCTTGAGATCAGGTACATAAAGAACTTCTTGTAATGAATCATGTTAACCTCATTCAATTGAGGGGTAACATTCCCTACACCCTTTCTGGGATAGGTGGCATTGACTCCAAGTATAATCTCCACGATTGTTTCCTTCTCTATCAAATTAGAGAGCTTCCTTCTATCCGATGAAGTGCCTTGAAGCACTACTATCAACAAGCCAGATTCCAAAAGAGTCCAGAGGAGAAGTAGTGGAGAGGGCCAATATAATCATACCTACAATTCCTTGCTTTCTTTGAAGAGTCGACCATTTCCTTGATGACCTGTATTCCTTTTTCCTTTGCCATTGTACCTGTCATTCCTCCGATCATTGAAGATGCCCCTGGAATGATTGTTATCATCATCAAGTGATGTGTCCCTTCTATTTTGGACACTCCCTCGCATAATGGCCAAACTTATTGTAAGCAAGGCATCTGCCTTTCCTTCAACCCTTAGATCCGGACTTCCCATTAAGTGACCTTTATGTAGGCCACCAGATGCTTCCACTGCACCACTTTGATAATCTTCTTTGCTTCGACTTCACCCTTGGTGAATTTGAAGTGGGATGAGGAACCCATTGATCCTTTTGACCTTGTCCAACTGCCTTTGGTGATTGCTCTTTCACTCTTGCTTGGGCTTTGTCTTCACCTCAGCTCCAATACCATGTTAAATTTTAGGTATGTTCTATGCTTAGAGCAATTTACTTCAATTTTTCATTTAGCTCAATATCAATTCCAGATTAGCAATCACATCAGTGTGATAGTAAAGTGCAGATAGAACATCAACATAAATCGCAGAAAACAAGCCAAGACAAGAGGACACATGATGTGGCGCCAACCATGGACAAACCCCAATGTGGGGAAACCCTTGATCAAATCTTCTGATATTGTCAATAGTTCAGCAGAGAGAGAGAGAGAGAGATAGTACATATATATTAGAAGTCAACACTTTGACTTGAGAAGATAGAAGATCAGACATCTGAGATCTTCACCATGAAGATGACACAATAGTTCTCATGACAAGGACTGCAGATCTGAACTCAGGTGAAGGCACACTTATCAGATCTCATTCTTCAATGGATTCTCCAAGGTGATTCCATCACCGTGATGCATCCATCATCACTATGCTGCGCCCATCATCACTAAGCTGCACTTCATCACTATGCTGCACTCATCATCCTATGTTGCACTTCATCACTGTGTTGCACTTTCATCACTATGCTGCACTTGATGACTATGCTGCACTCATCATCACTGTGTTGCACTTCATCACTATGCTACACCCATCATCACTATGTTGCACTTCATCACCGTGATGCACTTCATCACTATGCTGCACCCATCATCACTGTGGTGCACTTCATTACACTATGCTGCAGCCATCATACTGTCACCTACACTCAATGCATACTGCAAAACTGCCATGGAACAACCTTAGCTGCTTGCTATGGCTTGTAGCCTAGTGAAGTAGCTGGCTGCAGCAATAGATTCTTCCAACAGGTCTCATGAACCCTTAATTCATGCCCAGACATAGTCCTGACACAACGCTGTCTCCTTCGCTAATTCAAGTTGCATTTAGGGCTCCGTTGGTATGCTTAGAGTTTCCTTTAACTATGATTAGAGTCCTCTCTGAAGGCCTCCTTTGGACAACGTACAATCTCGGTGATAGGAGACCTTCATTGGCAACGGATAAAGGCTACACTTGTCAGCTAATTAGGACAACATAAGGTGCTGCGTAGATCCTTTAGACAACATGAGAGGGGCATCCTTAACAATGGATTAGAACACCTTCGAGGACTGCGTCTACGTGTCTTTTGAACATTGAATAGTTCTGTCCTTTAAAACTCCGTATAGGTGTCTCCTTTTACGTTAGATAACACCCTTATTGACTGCGGCCTAAGCTTGTTGTAGTTAGTTCTTCTTCCTTGCCTGCGTTAAACCCTCTCCTAGGACTGCGTAGGAGAGCCTCATATAGGGCAGCGGAGGTGCTTCTCTTCAGTGAGAGAATCCTCCTCTAAGACAACGTCCATAGGGTTGGCTTCATTGACTGTAATATAGGGCAGCGTAGGCACTCCTAGAAGACCTTTTCTCCTCCTCATCTAGGGCTTCTCCTTGACTATAATTAGGGCTCTCCATGGCAGCGTTAGGGTCTAGACTTCTTCCCTTTATTGCGGATTAGGGCATCATTAGGCCAGCGTGTATCCTAGGGCACTCCCTCTAGATCTCTCCTTCATCAAAACCCAAAACAGAATGAAGAGAGATTACAAGAGTGTATGTGTCTAAATGACTTGAAAGCCACCTCTATTTATGGTAAAACGTTGAGGATAAGTGGGGGCAATTTGGTTGTTGACCGACCTTGATGAATTGTCACATAACACAAATAAATTCTTATCTCCATGAATACATGTCGGAATCGGATGATCTTTAGATCAATTCTACACCTCTCGACGAGAGGAATCCAAAAAAAATATCTGCTGCCACGAATAAGAAGACCCACGTGGAGTTTGGCCCTAGTTGCCAATTTTAACACTCCCTCTCAACTAGGGAGAACTCCATCTGCTAATCCATCTACCAGTCCGTACTATCTCTGCCATCAGTGCCCTACACTGCTTTGCTCTGCTGAACTATGAAGAAGAAGAAGTGATCGAGAATGTATCATACCATCCTCTACTGACCTGAAGTGAGTTCCATATAAAAGAGTGTCTCATACCACTCTTACTGATCCGAAATCAGTTCCAAATAGAGAGAGTGTATCATACCACTCTTACTGATCCGTAATCAGTTCCAAATAGAGAGTGTATCATACCACTCTTACTGATCCGAAATAAATTCCAAATAGAGAGTGTATCATAACAATCTTACTGATCTAAAATCAGTTCCAAATAGAGAGTGAGTTATATCACTCTTACTGACCCAAAGTCAGTTCGAATTGATCCCAGACTAATATCATCCTAGCATAGGGAGTATGGTAGTTACACGATGCATCCATCGAACCACTATGGTCTCTATCCTCATTTTCCTACTCATTGGCCAGATGAGAGGTACTTCCCATGAGTTCAACACTGCATGGGTTGGATGTCTCAGTAGGAGAAGGATGAAACACACACCCTGCCTACATGTCGACATGGGGTATCCCAGGGGAAGGCTGAACCACTCACCCTGTACACAACAAATCACTAGGGCAAGGCTGAACCACTCACCCTATGATTGTGTCTCGACAGGAGAAGGATGAACCTCTCATCCTGCCTACATAACAGACCACTAGGGGAAGGCTGAACCACTCACCCTATGGTTGCTCATCGCTCCAAGAAGTACCCCCAAGCCCCCCTGGGGCTCCCAAAGCTCAATGTCGATATCATACAGGACCTTCAGGAGAGAGTCTCTCCATGACTCCTAGTCATTCTGGGAAAGTCAAGAATTTGAACTTTCCTAGGGGCTTCATCTGAATGTTGGCGACCTGCACATCAGTCCTAGAGTGATGGAGCCTTCTTGCTCCCCGTTGTATCTTATCCCATATAAAGTGTTACCTGATGTCTATATGGTTGGAGTGATCATAGAACAGAGGATTCCTCAACAATCGAATCCCCTTCTGGTTGTCACAGAGGATCACGATAGTATCTAGCCCGTGTCCAAACAACGCACAGAAGAGCTTCCACAACCAGACAGCTTCATAGGAGGACATTTCAGAGCTACGTATCCGGCCTCATCGGTGCTCAAAGCAATCGAGTTCTACTTCCTGCTCGTCTAGGATATCGAAGTAGAACCCAAAGAGAACTAGCACCCATATGTGCTCTTGCGATCCTCCACACTGCCTGTCCAGTCATCATCAGAATAATCATGTAGCTTCACATTTTTGGCAGTATATCTCAATCCAGGAGAGATTGTGCCCCGAAGATATCTCAAATGATTCTTGGCACCAATCCACTGATGCTCAAGCATATATGAGCTCAACATGCTAACTACAAAACATATATTCGGACAAGAGTTCACCAAGAATATCAATGCTAGTATGAGTTTATGTAACTCAGAGGCATTTCCCAAATCAGGTCCAACATCACTACCACACAACTTCTTAAAGTTAGGCTTCATCGAGGTAGTCACGGGCTTGCAGTTCACCATTCCAAAATTCGGAATCCAGCTCCCTCTTACTTTTGCAAATGAGAGGGTCTGTACCTGTCAGAAAGAGGTCATCCTCATAAGGTACCAGTATGAGAGGTCTATCATCCACAACCTTAAAGCAGTGGTTTGGATCAGCTTCACTCCTAGTGAATATCAGCTTCATCAGATAGCTATCAATCCTCTCACACCAAGCTCGGGTTGTTTGCTTTAAATCATAGAGAGAGATTTCTTCAACCTGCATATATGAGATTCCCGATCATGAGTCTCAAACACCTTAGGTTGATCCATATCTGTGGTCTTGCTATTACATGAGGGGGAATGGTCCCCTTGAAGTTCTCCTTCGGTACATCTCAAGCATGTACCTCCATGCTCTTCTTTGAATCCAGGCATAACTGTTACCATCTATCTCACATCGGGTAGGGCACTTTCAATGCCATAGAAGAGATATGACACGGTCCCCATTGGACTTCTTGCAACTTGATACAAATTGCCAACCTTGAACCCAAGAGAAAAAGCATTTTGAAAATTCCTTTTTCAAACACGTACCTTTCCATCAATGAATGCCACCCTGAAATATTCCATTACCGAAATGGACACCAGGTTCTTCTTGAGATTAGGTACATAAAGAACTTCTTGTAATGAATCGTGTTAACCTCATTCAATTGAGGGTAACATTCCCTACACCCTTTCCGGGATAGGTGGCATTGACTCCAAGTATAATCTCCACGATTGTTTCCTTCTCTATCAAATTAGAGAGAGCTTCCTTCTATCCGATGAAGTGCCTTGAAGTACTACTATCAATAAGCCAGATTCCCAAAGAGTCCGGAGGAGAAGTAGTGGAGAGGGCCAATATAATCATACCTGCAATCTCTTGCTTTCTTTGAAGAGTCGACCATTTCCTTGATGACCTGTATTCCTTTTTCCTTGCCATTGTACCTGTCATTCCTTCGATCATTGAAGATGCCCCTTGAATGATTGTTCTCATCATCAAGTGATGTGTCCCTTCTATTTTGGACGCTCCTTCAACCCTTAGATCCAGACTTCCCATTTAAGTGAACTTTAGGTAGGCCACCAGATGCTTCCACTGCGCCACTCTGATAATCTTCTCTTTGACTTTAGCCTTTGTGAGTTTGAAGTGGGATGAGGAACGCATTGATCCTTTTAACCTTGTCCAACCGTCTTTGGTAATTTCTCTTTCACTCTTGCTTGGGCTTTGTCTTCGCCTCAGCTACGATGCCATGTTAAATTTTAGGTATGTTCTATGCTTAGAGCAGTTTACTTGAATTTTTGATTTAGTTCAATATCAATTCCATATTAGCGATCATATCAGTATGATAGTAAAGTGCAGATAGAAATAAACATAAATCGCAAAAAACAAGCCAAGACAAGAGGACACATGATCACTATGCTGCACCCATCATCATTATGCTGCACTTCGTCAGTATGTTGCGCTTTGTCACTATGCTGCACTCATGTATTAAGGGTTAAAGACCAAGTTTTCCAGGTCCTTCATTTGAGAATACATCAAACAATAAAGTGACAAATAAGTGACAATAAACAATAATTATTAATGTCTTAAGCACAATTTCTCTACAACTAGGAAATTGGTTTCTTAAGGTACAACATTAATTGGTGCCCTTGCTGGGGAGAGAAGACAAGAACACTTTTCCCTGGGTTTTTCAATATTTTCCTTTGGTTGTTCAATGAGGAGGAAATACTTGGTTGTTTTGAATCAAAGCAATAACTCTGGCTTCAAGAAGACCCCATACAAGATCAAACACTTCACAACAGAAGGTTCAAGCCCTTTCAGATCCTAAAAGGCTAGTTTCTAGGAGGGTTGGAAAGTCTAAGATCCCAATTACACCAATTCCTACATTGTCTGCATTAGGCAACAACTTATCTGAACATTCATCTGATAAGGAGTCATCTTTTTCATCATCTTCATTTTAGGAACCTAACTGTCAAGAGCAATCTTTAGAGTTCGTTACTTTTCATTTACCTGCTATAATTATTCAACTTGAACCAATATCCACATTACCGCCTCTGCACATTCCATTTACCTCTCAGTCAGGTTCCATTGGTAATCAAAGTTCAATAAACATGGCAGCACCTGCATTCTTGATGAATAGGTATGCCCCTCTTCAACTACCACAACCGTTCAATCAAATGGCACATGATTACTTCAAAACTCTTCCTCATTTTTCAGGGGAAGATGAACAGACAACAAAGAATCATGTAGTAGTATTTTGTAATTTTGCAGAAAGTCTAAATGTTGAACATTAGATGTTGTTCTAAGACTTTTTGTTTAGTCCTTGGATGGAGAAGCAAGGAAATGGTTCAAAGGACTTCCCAATAATACTATTCCTTCTTGGGAAGAGATGGAACGTTTATTCATTTAGAAATGGGGAGAAAAAAGAGACCATGGATATTCATTAACAGAGTTTAATGCCATAAAGAAGAAGTCTGATGAAACTGTGGTCGAATTTGTCAGAAGGTTTAACCAATTGTACAATAGTCTTCCAGTGGAGATTAAGACTCCTCTTGCTGGTGCAAAAATAACTTTTGTAGGGGCTTTTGAATCAAATTTTGGATTCACATTAAGGGAAAGAAGAGCTCCAACCCTTGATCAAATCCAAACAGATGCATTAGAGATAGAAGCAAATCTGGTGGCTGCAAGAAAAGCACCAGAGACACAACCTATCCAGGACAAGGGAAAGGCAAAGATGGAATCCTCTCAAAGTCAAGCATTGGAGGATATGTGTAATGTAATTAAAACTTTGTCAGAGAAGTTAAATAAATTAGAGTTTGAAAATAAGTATTCTCAGAGACAAACACAGTATAATAAGAACTTTAATCCCCAATACAGAAGACAACCTTTGCAAATCTTGCAAAGGGAAAGAAAAGATCAAAATCAGATTCAAGCACCATTATATATAGAAGCAGATCCCGATGAAGAACAGGAGCAACATGAGGATCAAATTTCTACATTATATGCAGTAGATGAAGATGAACTTGGTATCGAAGGAGAAGAGTATGTATATGATGAAACAGATGCCATTCATGATGAAAATGAAATTGATGAATATTGGAAACAATTCTCTGATTTTATGTAGGCTGAACTACATAAGAAAGATGACTTGAGATCGAGGAAAAGACCAAGAAATCAAGAAAATGAAAGTGAGCAACAAGTTTCAACTTCCTCACTAAAGGCGACCCCACAAGAATCTGAGCCTGCAAGACAAGTGAATAAAGGAAAACAACAATAGAACGCAAATGGCAAGACACAGATACTTCAAGGTGAGCCTTCTCAAGATCAAACTAAAAAAATTCCTTTGGAGAAACTTGTTTCAATTCCCCAAGTAATACCAGTCATGAAGAAAGGTGAAGATGAGAACGAAAGGACTGCTAAACAGGGTCACTTGTTCAGTGTTACTAAGGAGTTGGAAAAGGTAAGAATACAAGTTCCCCTTACAGAATTGGCAAAAACACCTATTTATCAAAAGGAGATTGCCGAGTTTATTAATTTCAAAGAAAATGAGAGTATAAATGACACTGTAAGTTTGCAAGAAGATAAACCAATAGTGGTTTTTGGTCCACATGTAGAGGAAGTAGATTCTTCAATACCTCCTTTTTATATTTCCTTATTGGTTCATAATTTCCTCCTACATAATTGTATGCTTGATTCGGGAGCTTCGCACAATCTTATGCTTTTGTTAGTAATGAAGCAACTAAATCTACAAGTTACCAAACCTTATAGGGACTTGTATTCTTTTGATTTGAACAAAGTCAAGTGTCTGGGGGTTATTAAGGATCTGGCAGTGTCACTAGCCCAATTTCCAGCTAGAAGCTTGGTCATGGATGTAGTAGTAGCAGATATCCCTGCTAGATTTGGAATGCTTTTATCTAGGTCTTGGGGGGCTAAATTGGGTGGTGTTTTGAAACTTTTACATATACTGTGATACCGATTTTTGGTGGGGAGGAGAGGAGATTGTACAGAGAAACTAGATTTGTAAAAACAATTACGAAAAAATGGAGCAAGTAATTCACCTGTATATAGCTAGGAGAAGGATGACTTTGCTTGGTTCACACTGCATGATAATGCAAAGTTGGTTGAAGATAATCAGAAGCAGCTTACTTCAGCGAATGTAATTACAAAGCTACAAACTGAAGGAGTGGAAATGCTTCTTTATGGAGCTTATTCCAAGGAAGGAACAGGTGCTGGTTTTCTTCTAATTGCACTTGGGGTAATATGTTCCCTTTTTCCTTTAAATTAGAGTTCGAGGCAACAAACAATGTGGCAGAGTATGAGTCCTTGATTATTGCTTTACAAACAGCGAAACAGATGGGAGTTAAGTCAATTTCTGCTTTTGGAGATTCAGAGCTGATTATTAAGCAAATAAAAGATCACTGCCAAACAAAGCACCCTAGGCTTAGAGCATACAGAAATGAGGTATGGGATTTGATTGAGAATTTTTTTGAAGCTCTTGACATTCAATTCATTCCAAGGGATGAGAATAGATTAGCAGATTCATTGACTGTGGCTGCTAGTACTTTCAAGCCTCCTATTAATCCAAGTCTACTAAGATATGAGATAGAGATGAGACACAGATCCTTTGTTCTTGATAATGTTAAGAATTGGCAAGTTTTTGAGGATGATCAACAGATTAAGGAGTTTTTGACTATGGTTGAAGAGTTCCAGGGCGCAGAAATTGATTAGGATGAGGAAGAGACAACAGAAATTGCAGAAGTCAGTGGTTTAAATGATTCAATAGTAAATCAGAAGATCTTTCAATTGAAAGATAATATTCTGCCAAAAGGACTTGTTCCTCTTGAAAGGATTTTTAATTCCAATGATGTGGCTGTTGACTCAGGGAAAATTTCACAAGATGAACATATTCAGGATCACAACATTGGAACTCAGGAGAATCCCAGGTTAGTAAAATTATACGGTGGAGTTTCACCTAATTTTCAAGAGAGATATATTAAACTTTTCAAGAATTATGTTGATGTCTTTGCATGGTCCTATGAAGATCTCAAAACCTATGATGTAAATATTATTCAGCACAAGATTCCTTTGAAGGAGGGAATTAAACCCTTCAAACAGAAGCTTAGATAGATAAATCTATTGCTTCTACCAGCAATTGAAAAGGAGGTCAAGAAGTTGCTTGATGCCAAAATAATAGTTCCACTCAGGTATTTTGGTTGGGTGGCTAATTTAGTGCCTGTGATAAAGAAAAATGGAGAAATAAGGTTATGTGTGTATTTCAGAAATCTCAACAAGGCTTCTTTGAAAGATAACTATCCATTGCCTAAAATGGATCGTGTGCTGCAAAAGGTAACAAGATCTTTCAGAATGCCAATGCTAGATGGATTTTCTGGTTATAGCCAGGTGGTTGTGGATAAGGAGGATCAGAAGAAAACAACATTCACAACTCTCTGGGGAACCTTAATGTATGCCAGAATGCCTTTCGGATTGATGAACGCAGGTGCTACATTTCAAAGGGCTATGGACATTACTTTTGTTGGAGATAAGTTTGTAGTAATATATTTGGATGTTCACAACTCCCTGGGGAACCTTTATGTATGCCAGAATGCCTTTCGGATTGATGAACGCAGGTGCTACATTTCAAAGGGCTATGGACATTGCTTTTGTTGGAGATAAGTTTGTAGTAATATATTTGGATGATATTACTGTTTTCTTAAAGTCTAATGAAGAACATTTGGACCATTTGAAAATAACTTTTGATAAATGTAGAAGATTTGGACTTTCCTTAAATCCCTAGAAATCCATTTTTGCCCTGGAAGAAGGAAAACCATTGGGGCACATTGTTTCCAGAGATGGAGTGAAGATAGATCCGGCCAAAGTACAAGCTGTGCAAAAAAATACCATTGCCTAGGAGTAAAATGGATATTCAAAAGTTTCTAGGAAAGATAAACTTCTTGAGAAGATTTGTATCCAACTATACAGAAGTTGTAAAAGAAATTACTAATATGCTAAAGAAGGAGAATGTAGTGAATTGGACCAAAGAAGCTAGAGAATCATTTTCCAGGATTAAAGAGGCATTACAGGCAGCTCTAGTCTTAATTAGCGTTGATTACCAAAAGCCTTTCCAAGTTTTTTCATTCGTATCATCAAGTTCAATAGCTTTTGTCTTACTACAGAAGAATGATGAAGAGAAAGAGCAGCCAGTTGCATTCTTCAGTAAGATTCTTAGGGATTTTGAGCTGAAATATAATATTCTTGAGAAATAGGTGTATGCTTTGGTAAAAGCCCTAAAAGCTTTTAGAACTTATGTGCTGCAGTCACAAATCATTCCTTATATGCCAAATGCTGCAGTGAAAGATGTATTACTACAGGGAGATGTAGAAGGCAGAAGAGGAAAATGGATAGCCAAGATCCAAGAATATGATTTGGACTTAAAACCCACAAAGTTGGTGAAAGGACAAGGATTGGCAAAAATGTTGACATAATCAAACTTTTAGGCATTGGGAATCAACTTGTTGGCACCTGCGGATGAAAAAGCAGCTGAAGAAAGTGAAGGAAAGCAAGATCCAGGTATGAAGATCAACTATAAATTTTTGTGTTCAGAATGGTATAAGCATATAATTCATTATTTGTGCTTTCTTTCCTATCCCCAATCCTTAGATAGAACAAAGTATAGGGCACTAAAGATCAAGGCACAACCATATGTGATCGTGGAAGGCAGATTTTATTGGAAGGATCCTGCTTTATTGCTATGTTTAATAGAGGATGAATTTACAGAAACAATCAAAGATTATCATGAGGGGTTATGTGGAGGGCATTACAATTGGAAAGTAACTGCACATAAGATCCTTCAAGCAGGATTTTATTGGCCTACTTTATTTGGTGATACATATAAGTTTATTAGAAGTTGTCAGAAGTGTCAGCTTTTTGCCGAGAAAAAGGGATTAGCCCCTTTACCTTTGATTCCAGTTTTTATAGAGGAGCCATTTAGACAATGGGGATTGGACTTTGTTGGAGAAATCAATCCACCTTCAAGTAGACAACACAAGTGGGTTCTCACAGCAACTGATTATTTCACCAAATGGGTAGAGGCTATACCTACTAAGAAAGCAAATGATCAGATAGTAATGAAGTTCTTGGAGGAGAATATTTTCAATAGGTTTGGATGCCCCATCAAAATTATAACAGACAATGCTCAAGTCTTCAATTCAAGTAAGTTTATTGCTTTTTGTCACAATTATAATGTTACTTTGTCCCATTCAACGGCTTACCATCCGTAGGGAAATGGATTAGCTGAATCTACTAACAAAACTTTGATGAAGATCCTTAAGAAAACCATTGCAGAAAATCAAAGAGATTGGGATTCTAAGTTAAAGTTTGCTCTATGGGCTGCTAGAGTAACTACAAGAAGATCTACAGGGAAATCACCTTTTGAATTAGTATATGGAACTCAGGCTTTGTTTCCAAGTCAACTTGTGAAACCGGTGATTGCAATGATTCAGGAGGCGAAAGAAGAACTAAATGCTTTGATAAGAAGAATGAATAAAGTGGTGGAGCTAAGCGAGAACAAGGACAAGGTAAGAGACAACTTGGCCTGCAAAGGTAGATTTTCCACCAGCTTCTTTTTCTTCTCCTGCTTCTGTCCTTACCCGGATACATGACCTTTTTGTGGCAGTAAGGTGCTGAACCCGTCCCGAGAACTTATGTATCAATCCAAGATGAAAAATATTTTTGACAGAAAAGCCAAGGAAATTGATTTTAAAGTTGCAGATTTATTATGGAGATGGGATACCAGAAGAGAAGATAAGGGTAAACATGGGAAGTTTGATCCTCTCTGGTATGGCCCTTTTAGAATTGCTGAAGTAAGATTCAATAATACCTTCATTCTTGAGAATCTTGATGGTGAAACTCTACAACTGCCTGTCAATGGGGAATACTTAAAGCATTACTTCCAGTTCTGAGGAACAAGCATCATTTCATTGTAAATACCGGAGTGAAATCAGTGTACAAATGCCATAGAATTTAAATTTATGCGAAGCAATATATGACTCCATGCCCTAAGGGAAGGCACTAATTTGCAGTTCTTAGTGCTTCTATGGCAAAAGCGCTATCCCCAGGTGGAGCCAGATGTTGTAACATGCATTTTTGTTGCATGTAGTATTCATTTTTCATTCAAGAACTTGCAAATATTTCAAAAAATAGATAAAAGCAAGAGGAAGAAGTGATAATGGTATATCGGAAATTGCTAAAGGAACAAGTAAGAATAAAAGAATCGACCCCGATATAGCCACGGATCAAATCAAATCATAATATAAATGATTATATGTAGCCATAACCAATATATATATATATATGTGTGTGTTAGTGATGCGATTAAATCGTAATTGCAAATCACAGTGGGCAGTTATAACATAGCACCTCAACTTTGGCCGATTATGATTTGTGATAGTCGGACCCGAAACACATATATATTATGTTTTAAAGCCCCGAAACCACAAGATACTGAAGAAATGGTGCAAAGTCAAAGAGAGTGGATAGCTGAAGAATGAACGCACAAGAACCGTTGGATCTTGGAGATCAATGGATAAGGTCGAAGGAAATTAATGATCCAGATTAAATCATGTAGATTGGAATCAAGGAATGAACGGTGGAGATTAACCAGAAGCGCTGGTGGAAGAGAAATCCGAAGGTGCGTCGCCGCCGTCGATGGTCAGAGATCTACGGTCATTGGGTGCGAACAAGTCTGGGCGTTAACCAAGACGAAGGGCGGATTTAAAACTATAAGCGGGATTTTGGGGCGGATGCAAAATGGTAAACGATATTTAGAGGAAAGCGTCCGATTCCATTCAATGGTTGACACGTAGCACTAAAGGAGAAAGAAAAAGCCGGTCATTTCGAGCGGGTAACTCTCGTGCAAATAGCCCACCCGAAATTGATATTAGCCGTCAGATCCTGGGGTTGAAATCTACGGTGGGGAATGGCTGGACCCGAAAATATATGCATTATGTTTTATACTCTCGGCGCGTCCACCTTATCACGTATTGTAAAGGTTTACATTGATATAACATTTGAAAGGGCCGATTGCGATTTGTGATGCGTAGTCAATGGAGCGCTAAACGGGCGGATCCGACGGATTTATGAAGCAAGATTAATTCTTTTTGAGTTCCGTATTAATGAAAGGTTCACGTTGATTTCGCTGTGTAAAGAGGAAAATCAGTGTTAGAGCCAAATCTGAAGAGGTAGGCAATTGGGTATGTTTTCTTTGTATTTTGGCCAATCAGAACGCCTGATACATATGTAAGCCCAGGTTTACACAAGTCAGACACATTTCATTGCGACTAAAACGAATTCAACATCATTAAGGCATATACAGAGGAACTCGGTAGCGGATTAACAGAGCAAGCCAATAGTTATTGGCCTCTTCTAAATTCAGTTATTTTTCTGTTATTTCATGTTCTTTGAGGTGTTTTTTACCCTCTGTAAAACTCTGTAATAGTTTTTATTTCAGATAGTTAGAGAAGCAGTTAAATAATTTTACAGTTTCAGAAATCAACAACTATTCCACAATGTATAAAAAGATGAAAATTTACAAAGAAGGGGAATTTTGGAGAACCCATAGACTAGGCCACTGTATTCCTGATATAACTATTGATTAATGAAAGAATAAGAAGTTTCCATGAATTGTTGGGTATAATTTTGTATCTTCTCTGTCATGTGTCATCTTATGTTTTCTTCTTTCAAGTATAGTAATGAAGTTGCAGGTCTTTATTTGCTTATGTAGATAAAGTTAACATTCCTTAAAAGAGTGCTCCTATACTTGAAGTTTTCACCTTCCTTTCTAAGTTATAGATAATAGTTTTTGTGTAAGGCAGCATATTATCGTTAACTTCTCCAAGTGTCGTAGATAGCAGTTTCTGTGTCAAGTAGCGTATTGTCTATGATTTAGTTCTCATTTTCGTAATTCTTCTAAGTGACGGATAGTAGGTTTTGTGTTAAGCAACATATTATCTTTAACTTCTCCTTCAAACTTTCTTCATTCATCATTTATACCTAGCAACAAATGGCATTCTGAGATTTTCCGGTCACATATGTATTAAGGGTTAAAGACCAAGTTTTCCAGGTCCTTCATTTGAGAATACAACAAACAATAAAGTGACAAAAAAGTGACAAAAAACAATAATTATTAATGTCTTAAGCACAATTTCTCTACAGCCAAGAAATTGGTTTCTTAAGGTACAACAGGTGCAAAATGCGTACCTTGAGTTACAAGCGCACAAGTGACTCTTGTAGTGCTTTGTCCTCCAGCGCACAAGTGACTCTTGTAGTGCTTTGTCCTCCAATCCCTAAACCCTAGGGCTCGGAGTACCTCCCTAGCTATTAAAAAATCAACAGGAGCTCCCCTATGATGATTCTTCTTCTTTAGATAGAAACATCATTATTCAACTGACGATCAAAGGAGGGATAAGTGGAGACGCGATGTGATGAGATGGATGTCTTGTTGATGCAGCCGAAGGTCATGCATTTTGACCTGAAAAATTGTAGGGTTTGGAGGATCTAATCGATCTCCCCTACCATCGGTTGTGAATTATTCTTCTTCTATGAGAGGAGTGTTAAGGAAGTGGAACTAGGTTCGATCTTCATAAATGTACTTTTGATATTTGTACTTATTCAAGAAAAGAAATATGATTTTTATATTAGATGACAATGAGTTTCTTGCACATTGTAGTAGGTCTAGCACATGTCAAAGTGCTATAGGTGAGTCAAATAATCAAGAGCTAATATTGAAGGCCTTAAGGGCATGTTACACTATGTATAAATATATATTAAAGTCAAAGGGAAACCTCTAAGCAAAGTCAAGTCTGCTCCTACGCAATGACACCTTCAACAAGCTCCTTCAAGCATGCTACAACACCATGGAAACTATCTGAAGATTGCTCAACAAGTCAGCCACCAAACTGCCCTCAAAGTCAGCTTACAGGTAAGAGGAAAAGTGGCCTAAATATAGTCAGTCAAGTCGGCTTAAATGGAGGGACAATCCTCTATTTATAGAGGCTATCCACTCCAAAGACAACACATCAATTGTGCTTTGAAATTCGCAGGAGAAAGAGAACAAGAAGGTCGAAGGAAGTCAAGGTAAAGGGGCTACTAGGGTAGCAAAGAGCAGAGGAGGAACAACGAAGAGTAAGGGATTGTTTTTAGGGTATACATAGTCACACGTGCGAGGGAATGAAGGACAGTCTGCAACTACAACAACAGTAAGATCACAATTGGATATTTCTGTTTGTTTGGGGCTAAAACTAGGCCCATAAAGGCCTCCTACTCCAACGTGGAAGAAGGACATGAAGCAAAGTAAGCAAGAAGGAGACCGGAGTATAAAGAACTATTTCTAGGTCATTGTTTGGATGAGAGATCAAGCCTACAAGGACTCCCAAGCCTAGCGAAGGAACCTATCTCTCTAAGGTAAAAGGACTCTAATTGAAAGACGAAGTGTTGGAAGACAAAGTGCTGGAAGAAGTGCCGGAAGAAGTGCCGAGGTACATGGTGCAGAAAGGAGTAAAGACTTGACTTGTGCTTGGAGGATCTCTTAGTTAGAGGTCTAGGGTTTGGCATCGATCAATAGAAGCTTCAATAAGAGAAATTCACTAAAGGGTTTTCCTCTCAAGAGAAGAGAGGTTTTGGCCCTAGCAAAGAGCCAACGTCTTGTGTTCTTTTTTTTTTTTTTTATGTTTTGCAGTAGCTTGATGAAGTACACACATATGCACTAATAATAATAAGAAGAAGAATAAGCTAACAAGAAAAGTAAAAAGACTCCACAAATTGGTATCAAGTAACGAAGAATCACACTATACTACTCTGCCCTAGATTCTTCAACAAGGAGATGATATAAGATGAGATGAGATGAGACATGATGTAGCAGACATGGACATCTGTGATGAGACTTATGTAGCGGATGGAAATTCCTCCCTAGTTGAGAGAGAGTGTTGAAAATTGGGGTAGCTATAGGAAAAATTTACCCATAGCCCTAAAAGAAGCCCACCATGCCTTAAAGGTGAATCCAAATTGATAAAGAAGTTATTATTATTAATGTGGCGCAAATGTGGGCAAGTAGTTATTTGTTAAATATATTTAATATTGTTATAAGCAAAAATTGAATTGAAGTATTTTCCCTCCAAGTCTCTAAAGTCAGCTTCATTTCATCATATCGGCCTAACCATAAGTCGTGACCCTTCGTACATAGAAACAACTATATATTGTTAATGATCCTCTCCATTTGGATGTGACTTCGGTGTTTTGAGGCAGGTGAGCTCGCACTATATCCTCTAAGGCTCGCAGATAATTACAATGGCTCAATCCTTGGTGGCTTGCATGAATATATCTGTGGTTCACATTACTATGGCTCGATATTGCAGTGACTATGTAGCTCACATACAATGGCTCGCACATCTCATCATGGTTCTATTTTCTGTGGCTTGTATTTTGTGCAATGTTACCAGACTCAGAATTGGCAATAAATCGGCGAGGGAAAAGAGCGAAGAGTTTTAATCGGATCGAGTAAAAATCGGTGAATTCAATAAATATAGATGTACACATATATTGAATTAAAAAAACATTTGTCATTGATATTCAATAAAGCCATGTCCAAACAATGCATAATATCAATAGATGTCCAAAATATCATGAATGAATAAGTATCTCATATATGTTATGAGTCCAAACATGATCCAAAGTACTAAATCCTAACTCCTAACCAGTGACTACATAGAACCAGAAGCATATGCTTCTAAAAGTTTATAAAATACTGCATACTAAGTGAAAAAACAGTGACTGAAATCTCTTGATTGCTACTGAAATGATACGATAATGGTTTGCTACTGAAATCTCTGACAGAGCACACGCTGAAGCGACACTGGAGCACATTGCACGCTACGCCTCTATTACACTACGACTCTATTACATAGAGTAAATTGAAAACGAAACCATGCCTCTCTTACCTCTCAACATATGAGTTGCGGCCCTGAGCAGTGAGAAGTCAATTACAAACAATGTTTTAAAAACTAGAATTGGTGACGGGACCGGTCCACCTAATGAACCGGGTTTCGAACCATAACCGGTTGAACCGGGACTGGTCAGGTCTAAACGAACCGGTTTAAAAAAATGCATTAAATAATTAATTTTTAATGAAAAAACTATTTTTAAGATTTAAAACCATGATTCCAAGCCAATAGAAACAAAATATGCAAGATTTTCTCATCTATATACCATGTAAAGGTGAATATATCAAAATGGCATCGAGTGCAATACATATCCACAACAAAATACATAATCAATGTGGCTTTAAATGGCCTCTAGAGTCCGAAAACAATGCTCTAAGCTATGGGATCACTGAACTACTACAAGTCTACATATCAGTGATCAACAACATGATCACTCCTCATCATGATCAAACTCATCACCACTACTAGACAGGAGACCATCAACATGAGCTACATAAATAATATGCCTCCAAGTTTGAGGATGGCTAAAACACCTCTACAACTTTAGTAGTAGTAGCAAAAATAGACATCAAAACTACAAATCACTGATCAACATGGTCACTCACGAAACTCATCATTGATTCAACACTACTAGAAATACATAAACATCATCAACAAGAGATACATGAACATCATCTAGCTCAAAGTCTTTAGACTTGGATTGCTTAACCTTATAACATGATAGAAATTGAAAAGGTTTAACATGCCTAACCAATGATTTTGGTTAGAGTGAAGGGTTCATCTCCTCAACCTTATAATGTGGTAGAAAAAGATTAGCATGCCTAACCAGTTGTTTTCCTTTGAGTGAAGAGGGCATTCTTGTTAAGGCCATGGTAGAGGAGTTCAACAATCAGTACCACTAGCATCAACAAAGTTCAACAATCAATGCCACCACGATCAAGGTTCTTAAAGGGCTTCATGCTCTTGATCAAATGCCAATCTCATACCCTCACGCATGATAGAATCAAATGGAAACATTGCAAACTCCCAAACCATGAAATCCTGAAAACCATTAAGTTTGTTGAATCTTGAGTGAAATCCAAAATTCTAGTTTCTTCATATGAATCCAATGAGGTCAAAACCACTCTCAAACATCTTGAGTCATTTCATGGTAATGTTCAAAATTTCCCTCAAAACAGCTTCAAA
Source organism: Pinus taeda (assembly GCA_000404065.3). Lineage (NCBI taxonomy): Eukaryota > Viridiplantae > Streptophyta > Pinopsida > Pinales > Pinaceae > Pinus > Pinus taeda. Next base: position 186,151 of record APFE030360585.1, on the reverse strand, counting down.
ACTCATAAAAATGCATTTTGTGGGGGTTATAGTTGCCTTGGCAATAAACCAGCCGGTTTAGGACAAAATCGGCTCGTTTGACCACAAGCTGGCTGGTTCCGTCCTAAACCGGTCGGTTAGGACTGGTTAGGGCAAAAAAAAAGGCGAAATGAGGAGGTAAACTAGCGTTTTAAGCCGGTTTGACTCAGTGGGCTTGCTAACCAACCGATTACCGGTTTAGACCGATCGGTTTTTAAAACACTGGTTACAAACCAACGTAACCTAACTAAACCACGCAACGAAAAATGCGGGACCCTTAAAATTTAAAACTTGTGCTCGTCGAGTTGAGGGCTGAAAATCATCTCAGTCTCTTAAATTGCAATTAGTCGGTGAGTCACAATTCAAACTCGCGTTGACCAAGAGTCAAACTCGGTCAACGCGAGTTTGACTCACCCAGAGTTTAATCGGATCATTTGAGGGAAGAATAGAGTTTGACTCGTGATTAATCGCGAGTGATCAGAGATTCATGTTTCACTGATTTTGTGTGGCACGCATTACATTCCTTGTGCCTCGCTCTAAGGCTCACATTTATGTGGCACGAGATATTTATTCCTGTGGTTTGCTTTCCTATCTGTGGTACACATTGCTTTCACTCACGAAACTTATCATTGATTCAACGCTACTAGAAATACATAAACATCATCAACAAGAGATACATGAACATCATCTAGCTCAAAGTCTTTAGACTTGGATTGCTCAACCTTATAACATGATAGAAATTGAAAAGGTTTAACATGCCTAACCAATGATTTTGGTTAGAGTGTAGGGTTCGTCTCCTCAACCTTATAATGTGGTAGAAAAATATTAGCATGCCTAACCAGTTGTTTTCCTTTGAGTGAAGGGTGTATTCTTGTTAAGGCCATGGTAGAGGAGTTCAACAATCAGTACCACCAACATCAACAAAGTTCAACAATCAATGCCACCACGATCAAGGTTCTTAAAGGGCTTCATGCTCTTGATCAAATGCCAATCTCATACCCTCACGCATGATAGAATCAAATGGAAACATTGCAAACCCCCAAACCATGAAATCCTGAAAACCATTTAAGTTTGCTGAATTTTGAGTGAAATCTAAAATTCTAGTTTCTTCATATGAAATCCAATGAGGTCGAAACCACTCTCAAACATCTTGAGTCATTTCATGGTAATGTTAAAAATTTCCCTCAAAACAACTTCAAAACTCACAAAAATGCATTTTGTGGGGGTTATAGTTGCCCTGGCAATAAACCAGCCGGTTTAGGACAAAACCGGCCTGTTTGACCACAAGCTGGCTGGTTCTGTCCTAAACCGGTCGGTTAGGGCAAAAAAAAGGCGAAATGAGGAGGTAAACCGGGTTTTTAAGACGGTTTGACCCGGTGGGTTTGCTAACCGGCTGGTTTGACCGGTTACCAGTTCAGACCGACCGGTTTTTAGAACACTGATTACAAATCAACATAACCTAACTAAACTACGTAGCGAAAAATGCGGGAACCTTAAAATTTAAAACTCGTGCTCGTCGAGTTGAGGGCTGAAAATCATCTCAGTTGGCTAAATCACAATTAGTCGGTGCGTCGCAAGTCAAACTCGCGTTGACCAAGAGTCAAACTCGGTCAACGTGAGTTTGACTCACCCAGAGTTTAATTGGATCATTTGAGGGAAGAGCAAAGTTTGACTCGTGATTAATCGCGAGTGATCGGAGATTCATGTTTCACTGATTTTGTGTGGCACGCATTACATTCCCTGTGTCTCGCTCTAAGGCTCACATTTATGTGGCACGAGATATTTATTCCTGTGGTTTGCTTTCCTATCTGTGGTACACATTGCTTTCCCTGTGGCATGCTTATGGCTCACAATATATTTCAACATTGGTTCACACTCATGTTCTGTGGTTCGTAACTCGATCTCTATAGCTTGCTATATCCCGTGGTTCACCTTGATTGTGGCCAACATTGTTCTTTGTGGCTTTGATTCACATATATCAACAGTAGTTCGCACATTCTTCTCTGGCTTGCATATCTCAATAGTTGTTCGCATATTCTTCGATGGCTTGCATTAATGCTTTGAGGCTCGCTTCAATATATCTATGACTCTCATTCTATCTAATTTCCGAGGCTCGTATTATTCTCTATGAATCGAATTCTCCGAGTGATCTTGTATGCATATGTCAGAGAAGTATGGCAATTGATGTCTGGATAGTATAGCCGTAATGTTCTGAACACATGACAACGATGGGTGACAGTAACCCAGTATCACATTAACCTTGACAGAACACATCGACTGTAAATTTGGATGACAATTTCATATGGCAGAAATGTATGGTTATATGATAGTGATTTTGATGTGATCCTTGATGGTAATATATAACAATGGCAGTGACCCTTAGCAGTGACAATAAATTAGTATGGCAGTGGCCCTATGTATATGACAGTGCTCTTGATATGAGTGTGACCTTGTTGCATAACAGTGATTTATACAGAGACCTTGTTACATATCAGTGACCTTGTTAAAAGTGACTTTGATTTTAGAAATGACAGTACCCTTTGATAGTTGTGCAAGTACATTTGTGACAGAGCCTTATGACAGTGATGTTTTATTATAAGTACCCATCTTTATAGCATTAAATATCTTTACTTTAGTTTTATTACATATTGTTTTTCACTTAACCCACTGACACTAAAACAAATGTATTGCTAAATCTAGCCTCAAGGCATGGGAACCTTTTTTTTTTCCATTTTGATTGGAAGCCATTGTAATGAATTTGGTTAATAGGAGGTACCTCCTAAGTCTTACCACAAAAACTGTAATAGGTGTACTAAAAAATGGTAATAGCTTCTATGGCCTGTCATTTCTAATGTTTTATACTTTTCAGGCGTCTGGAAAAGCTTCAAATGTTGAAACGACGAGGAAAAGGGCCTCCAAAGAAGGGCCAGGGAAAACGAGCTATAAAACGTTCAAAGTAGATCAATCAGGTTGCCATGTTTCCTTACTACTGAACTTTAGATCCTCAGTACAAATATCTATTGTGTAATAGTGTCTCACTTATTTGCAGGGTATCCATGTAACTTTTAATCTGTATGAGTAATTTGAATGGTCAAATAAAATACTCTGAGTCTGGCATTCAATGGAATCGTTACTAGTTTTACCATGGAGGAATTATTGTTTGTTTTAACTAAAGGCTAAGCAATATACCAGAAATGGATTTGGAGCCTGGAATTTTCGAAACTAGTTTGCCTTGGTAAAACAATCTAAAGGCAAAGTTGTTATACTTTCTAACAAGTTAAAGTGGAATTTACGTAGCTTTCTTGTGATACATGATGCACATTGCTAGAACACAGATTGGTCTTTAAACAACTGGGCTTTGTTAATTCAAGGTTTGCACCGAGAGAAGAGATGCAATTGATTTGGTTGAACTTATATGCATTATCAATAGAGTTAAGATGTCTCAAAGAACAGTACAATCAGAGAACTTTATAATTGTTGCATACTTGTATAGTTTGTTGGTATCTCTAGATTATATTGTTAAACATGTTGAGCTGTGGCTTAGTGGTTGGGATGGGGCGCCACCATGCAAATGGCCCAGGTTCAAACCCTGGTGGAGTCCTTGTGTGTATGTATGAGGGAAGGTGTTTGACCTCCCAGAGGGTTATTTTTCTATACTACGAATAAAATGCCATTACTTCTGTTGTTTTTCTCTCTTCCTTTGGGATTCTAATTCTACTGATGTCATACTTTAGATTTCAACCTTTGGCAACCTTTTCTAAAGATTGTACCTACTTGAAGGAATTGGTTTTCCTTTCTTGGAAGAGTTTATGGATATTTAATTGGACTTAACCAACCATGGAGAGCATGTATGGTAGGAACTTGGAAGTCTTTGGTGGCTTGGAAATGATGCCAGAGTTTTGAAGTAAATATTTTTGTTTAACCTTTGCTCTTAAATTATGTTGCTGCCATATGGTCTTCTTTGCAGATCATAGTTACAAATATAACATCCAGATATGGATGTATGTAGTTTGGAGATACTTGAAGATATTTATGTCAGTCAAGAGTACTCCACAATATTAAGAGCCCACATCTACATAGAGGTTATTTTTCCTTTATACTGTCATGTTCAAGCCTAGATTGAGGATGAAACATTTGTATGTACAGGGCCCTAAAAAAAAGAGTTTTCATACGCTTTCATGTAGAAAAACTACAGAAAAGACGTATAGGAATCCTGAGTGGCTAGTGGAATATGCCATGTAGACTGTAGCAAATACATGGAAAACTTTGGGTGTGATGGTGATTGAAGCAGCAGGTAGGAGCATTCTGCCATTGGGTATTAGCATCAGAATATTCCCTGTAAGTCATAACATGAATGTCCTATGGGCATAATATTTGAAGTTTATTTCTCCATTTAAAATACTTGAACAACCTCTGGTACGGTGATAGATTAGATTTAAAACTACATTATGATATGCATTTTCCATAGCTGTGTAAATCTGTTTTCCTATGTAAATCGTTGAAATATGTCAGATGTATACACCTACTTCTGTTGCTATTTTGGCTTTTTTGCCCTTGTAACACAATTTCTGATGCAAAATTTGAAGAGTGATTAGGATACAATGCACATTTCAGAAACTATATTGATTATGGTGACTAATCCCCTTAAATCAAGTGTAATGCCCCTACCTGATCCTATTATCTTACATTATTTTACTAGCCTATTTGCTGAGGGATTGACTTTTGTGCTTGATTACAACAAGTATTATTAGCATATGTTCGAGGTATGCATATGCTAGCTACATGTCCACACTTCGCACAAATATAATAGTATTCTAAAGCTTAATAGGTTAGATGACTAATTAATGGTTAAGCTTGATTAATGATCAAGTTTATGGATAGCCTTAAGTTTGATTGATGGCTAATCATGAGTACTGATTAATAAACTTTAAAACCCGATTTAAATTAATGATTATATTTTAAACACGACCCATTTAATAATTAAATTAATAGGATTCTTCAGGTTTGACTAACATTTCAAGGATAATATTATGTTATTAAATTAAGAAGGAGTGCTTGGGGAATGAACCACTCGAGTGTTAACTAAGGGACAAGGGGTAGGTGGGGTGATAAGGAGGGGTGTGGCTCTAGGATGTGTTAGGGGGAAAGTTAAGGGCCTTGAAGTCAAAAGAATGGGGGGCCATTCAAGGCATTGATTTCGAAAGCATGGGGGGTCATTTGTGCATTGGTGACAAGTGGTTGGCATTCATTTTAGTGGGGTGGGAAGGGGAGGCGGTACGCATAAGGCGAGAAAGGGAGAATGAAATGGGGCATTTTGGTCTTCCTGTTTTTTTTTGGCTTTGGAGTTTGAAGTGGGAAAGGAGAGGGGAACTGAGAGGAAGGAAGGAGGGAGAACTTAGATTGGTTGTGGTTGGAGGGTGTTGGATCTAACTTGGACACACTATAACTGCAGTTGGACTTGGGCTTGGAGGGCTAGGGAACTTGTGGAGATTCTTTGGGCTGGGAAGTCGGATAGACTCTCCTAGTTGACAGGGTGACATATTCAGTCGGATGGTCCCAACAAGAACATCAGAATCAAGCCATTGTATCAAGTAGTTTTCCTCTTGTTGTTAATTTATGTAATTTGCTACAAATTAAATTCCTTACATGTTTAATATGCTGTAAATGAAAATTTATTTATATGCTATTGTTAAATAATTGTTGTTCTATAAACATGTTATTTTCCTCGCTATGAATTTAGTTTTGATTAAATTAGTTTGGGTTAGAGGATATATATATATATATATATATATATAATATATATATATATATATATTTCTTTTCCCATGTAACCAAACACCCATCTTCCAACCCATAGGCAAGGGTAAGATATTCTTTAGGGATGTAGACCATACAACAAGGCTTGAAGCCATTACTTCTCTCTTTAAAGGAGGACATGGGGATGGGCTTTGATCCATATATGTGTGCATAGGTCATGAGACCATTTAATATGATGTCACTGGGTGCAACCACACATTTGACCACCACCTCAAGGTGTCCCCATGGGTCCAGGCTAGACCCTCATGGGTGTGTGTGTGTTTGTCTGTGTGTATGGAACTAAAGAATATATTTATATTGTCAGAACTTTACCTATATATAGTTGCAGTGGGAAATCCATACAAGGATTCTTTAGACAAGTTTGGGGGTCCCATTTAAACAAACCCAAAAGTGTATCTTCAAAAGTAACTGTCATGGGATTGTTACCCACCAAAATGGGTAGCCCCATAGGAGAAAAAAATTCTCCTACATTTGATAGCTAGCTGGACAACTAGCCAACCAACAACCCCTGATAGTGATTGTTTGATGATGATATGATATATGCCTCCGCCATTTACATCAACCTCATGCCTCTCACCATTCGACATTGCTACTTGGATGAAAGTCGGCTGCTGCTCAAAAGGTACTTTGATCATTTTGCAATAGGGTGTTTATACTTGTTTGTTTTGGGCATTTAGTATGGATAAGGGGGTGATTTGGAAGATTGACAATCTTGATTGTAAATCTGTTCTCTCACCTTACTAGGGGTGGTTAATCTTTAGCCCTAGTCTAGTGGGACCTCCCTTGAGGCCTTAGGATTTTAGGAGGGGCACTACTTGGAAAGCTCGAGTTGAGATAGCGTGATTCATTATTCCCTACACCACACTTGACATTTCCATGACACATTACAAGCCCCATATACCACCTCCATTCTTTGGGTCTAACTTGTTATTGGTTCATTGGGACTTGGCACCCTCGTGTGCACACTCCTTGAGTAAGGCTAGAAAACATTGCCCTGGAGGTTGATGTAGCTAAAAGAATGGAAAGGCATATCAATGACCACAAAAAAAGAATAAGAATAAAATCAAAATGCAAAAGATGGTCGAGACAAAAATTAGTGCATGGGCAAAAGCCTAGCATGAGCTCTACCCTCGTTATTAGCCATCACCCTGTTCTTGAACACATGATGCTCCATTACATCAAAAGGAACCCTTGAATGTCCCAACCCTGATGAGTGATAAATTGCCCCATCTTAAGGGGTAATATCAAATGCTACATCATAAAGAGCAAGTTGGAACCCTTGAGCTAAGCACCATAATACAAAGCATTATCAAGAATAAAATAAAAGGCACACTAGAAGGGTGGAAAAAGCAGTTCGAGTAGAGTAACTCATGCCTCCACGTTTTCTCTTCTCACATTCATACACTGAGGATGTGGACTGCCCATTAGTTGGTCCCCTTGACCATGGCACCTGGCCAAGAAGCCTTTCCCCTCCTTTGCCATACAATTACAATAACACCTATTGATTTAACGGTTAACCACAAGAATGTCACTTCCCCTTGATGGTTGGAAGCACCTAATAGGGTTGAACATTAGTCTCTTCTTCCAAGGTAGGGAACACCTTTACGAGAGTTGATCTAGTTAGATATTGGAAGACGATCCTTGTTTGAAGTATTAATATGCCGTTAACATCCAAGTTTGGTTCATTTAGATGCTCATATGATCTCAGTCGTTGATGGATGGTTGTTTCCTCTTGAGCTCATGTAGGTTTTGTTAGGTGGTCCACAACAACCCATGCCTTGAGGGCACCCACTCTACAGGTACCCAAGCCTTTTCAGAGAGAGAGATGACGTTCAAGATGTAGCGTTAAGAGCATTGGGCCCCTTGATGACTTAAACAGATGTTACATGTCCTAGAGCACCCTCAAGACTCAAGACTTTGGTCTACTTTGACCTAGTGTAGAGGGTTCTTGATGATGGCACTATTGGACCCAACATGCCCCCAGGCTGTTCATGGCACTACCTAATGGGCAAGCCATGATTAAGAGCCCAGATGAGGATGGTTTCCCATGAGAAACCAGGGAGGGCTTGTTGCACTTGATGGAGCCTTAACATTAGAGAGAGGAGGCCTTGTTTTGATCGTTGGAGACCCATGGGGATGATATGGAGACACCCCAACTGGATTTGGGACCCTAGAGGAGGACTTGAGGTGGATTTGAGGGATACTCCTCAAATTTTGGATGATCCTAGAACACAGATAATTTTTTCAGACCTCATCACACCATGACATTATTGGAAAATCAAGAATCTTGTATATTATGTTTGGCTTTCCTTACTTGTGATATTAGTTGGCCTTATATTACCTTTTATTTATTGTTCATCAATCCATTACCAAAACAATGAAGATCACAAAGAGACAAAGTACACAAGACATAGGTTCCAAGCCAAGGCAAAACCCCTCCAACGGGAAAAACCTAGAAATAATACTTCTCTTCTTATAGAATCAGTTCAAGACGAGACTTCCAAGACCCAAGACCAAAGCCAAAACTCCTTCCAAGCACCAAGCCAACCCAACAACAAGATCTCTTCCAAATGAGCCAAATTCTTCCAAAGTTAGCGAAAGTCAAACTTAGTCAAAACAACTTCAATTCAAAGTCTCGGCCCTGCAAATAGGTTAGCAAATTCAGCCCCTGCAACTCGCACATAAACCCTAGATAACTTCGCACGTGTGGACAGAAATGAGTGTTTTCCTAAGAGATCTTACTTCGACTTCTTCCTCTTCTTCTAGACTTCCTCACTCTTCTTTCTTCTTTGTTGTTGCAGATCGAACTTGATTGAGTGAATGTGTCAAATGAGTAGAAGTCCTTATTTATAGCCTTCCTAAGGGGTCGAATAGGCCTCTTTAGGCCGACTTATCCTTGTTAGGGCCGATTTGTTCTTGTAGGATACTTTTGCTTTCTTGAATAGAAAACAATTATTTTCTTTTGTCACAGTGAGTCTTGTTACCCACCACTAGTGGGTGAATCCCATAAGAGAAATTTTTCTCGATTATCTTCAGTCAGTAGCCAACAACACCTTGCAAATCCTAGATAGCTCGATGTGCTACCATCTCCACCACTTGAGCTAGCCATTATGTGCCCTTGCCCATTCTATCATGATTGTATGTTTGAAGGTAGGCCTTCCAATCCTGAAGGTAGGGCTTTTCTTATGTAAATAGGTATTTTTGGTTATTTATTATGGACAAATTTGAACATGGATTAGTGGGGGGATTTGGCAGAAATAATGGACTTGGTTTGTACTCTTGTCCCCTTGTCCAATTTGGTGGTTAGTCTAGTATCCTAGTCCCCTGGGATCTCCTTTCTTGGCTACTAGCTTTAGGAGTGGCACTACATGGGAAATCTCAATTTTGGTTATGTGGCCTCGCTTCCCTACACCACATACATCAGTCCCCTCCGCTCATTATAGCCCCTTTCCACATATTTCCCATCAAGGTCTACATTTGTCCATTGGCTCCACAAGAAGTTAGCCTCCCCCTCCCTTTGTCCACACTTTGGGTCAGGCCTGGAACGATGCCCCAGAAATTGATGCAGCTAAAAAGAAAGTAAAAAGCATAATTTGACCACTCTCAACAGGAAATGTACCATAAAATGAAAAAGATGGTGATGACATACAAATTTAGAACGTGGGCAAAAGCCAACATGAGCTCTACCCACTATCATTATGGCCATCACCTTGGTTCCTTGGGCCCCTACATGGCCCCCCTGTATCATTAAGGGACCTAGTGAGGACTAGTATTGCAGCGAGAATGCTTCAACTCCTGGGCTACCAACTTTACTTTTATTAACCTGGTAGTTCGTAACAAACTTGGAAGCGTCAGTGCTGTATGCACAAGTACTAGTTCTTACTGCAGGTAGTCACTTGGTCAGCGAACGCAAGATCACTAGGAGCTCAAGCCAACTTCTATAGATCTCAAAAGAAGCTCTATGTGTGATGAAAGAAAGAAAGATTACTCTATAGAGGCTATTTTAGTTGCAGAAAGGAAAAAAAAAGTCTGGAATGTAAGGCAAGACTTAGTAAACCCTAATTAACAAGCTAATTCTACTTTTGCCAAAAACACTATGAAAATCATGAAAGCAATGCCATTACCTACTCAAGAAAGCAAACAACATCTAACCATGCTATTTCTGGAAGTAAATGAGCAAAAAACATATTTTTGGATTTTTATGTATTTTTATGTGAATTTGACAAGCATCTAATTTATTGTGTGTGAGTGTAGCAGTGAACAAGTGGCGTTAAAGGGTGGTTTTGGAGCTTGAGAGGATGGGAGATGGTGTGAATGGGTCCTACGAGGTCTTAGGTGGCCTTCTGGAGGCTTTTCCCACGCTCGGCCTTCAAAATAATGTCTACAGGAAAAACTTCAGGAGGAAAACAGGGAAACTACAAGAGGTCTTCAGGAGGAGGCCGAGAGCAATTTCCGCTATTTTGAGGGTGTGAGGGGGGTGGAAAAGGTGGATGAAGGTTGGGATAAGGTGTTAGGGTGCCAAAGGTCTACCATGAACCACCAGGAGAGAGAAAGATGACTGGGTTTGCTCAAGGACAGAGGAAGAAGTTCTATAAAAAATGCAGGAAACTAAGGCAGAATTGAGGTGAGGCTTGGGAGACCTGTAGGGCATGGATCAGATGGAGGGTGTGATTGCTGATAGCTGGCCTATTGTTGGAAGAGATTTGCTGCAAAGGAATTGATAGTTAACCAAGAAGATCAAGCAAACAATGAAATGAGTGCATTTAGGAAAAAAATAGAATTTTGCATTAAAATGGTCTAAACTATGATCTATGAAAGGAAATGTTGAGGAATGCTGCAAGAAAGGAAAGCATGAAAGAGGACTATAGCAAATCAGGAAGTGAACATGATAAAGGAGATTTGAAGCAAAGCAAAACTGGACTATCAACCTACTAAAGAGCTGTAAACACTAGAAGTCCTATGAAATAAGGAAAATCTGTGTTTTTGGGGCAGCAAGAGTGTCTTTGCCTTAAATCATGGTCCCAGAGGGAGGAAGAGAGGCCAAGGCACTGTTGCTAGCCTTTTGAATAATTTCTGGTCACTGCTTAACCTATTACAGAAAGCACAAATGAACGCAAACTACTAAATCATTGAAAACAACCTATTTTAACCATGAAAAAAATACATCTAGCAACAAATTAATCTACAATCTGAAATAAGCATACAAATACAAGTAAAGAGAAGCTTGGCTGCTTGGATTGGGCCCTAACTCAAGAGCTTCAACCCTCTGAGGTAACTCAGTGCTAGCTCGAAAAGGATTCCATCTTCATTATCCAAAAATCGCAAGTTTACATGAAACTGTCACGAAATAATAAGCTCAAAATTTGAGTAGAGTTTACATAAGCAAAAATCCAACCCTAGTGAGGCCCTAGGCCTCTCTACTTATACATCTGAAGCTACCAACAGCTTCCTTAAAATCAGGGAGGCTTGGCTCCCAAAACTCGAGATAACTCTCAATCTTACTCCACTTGCTCGACTGCCTTCTATTGCATGATTCAGCTGCTTGTATTCCGAGCCAAATGAAGGGGAATTCGAAGTGAGGAGTAATAAAGGAGGGGGATTCCCTCCTATAAGTCCTCTCCTCTGTCTATTTCGAGTTATTGCTGCCATTTGACCACTGGATCCTTGGCTTTGACCTTGAAATCCATCAATAATTTGCATTAAATACATGTTAGACCACATGGCATCATAACTAACTCAACTCACTCTATAAGCATAAATATAATCAGAAAATCATACAATAAGCTAAGAGAACGGTTGACTTGGTTAGGAGGTAAAATGAGCCCATATAATTACCCATTTATGAGGCTCATCATCACCCCCCTACTGAAGGTGTTGCTCATCCTCTGAGCAACTTAATCAATCTCCTCATCTTTTATGGCCCTGGTGGCCTCCCTAGCATACCAAGCTTCTGATGTGGTCTGCTCATGTTGGCCATAAAACCCTGCCTTTCTTTCTATGTCCTTCCACTGCTCCTCCTCTTCTTCTTCTCTTCTGCCTTTCAGCATGCCTAATAGGAGTGGAGGACTCAGTTTGAGGCCTATCCAATTGACCTTCAACGTTTGCATGGAGCACTTGTACATTGGCACTCTTTTTAATGCCCCCTTCAGCCTCATGGGGGAATGGTATTCCCTGATATGCAAACTGTGAGGTAAGGTGTTCCATCTTCTCATGCATGCATGCACATAGTCATCCCCAAGTAGCCTTTGCATATCTTCAAAGTGTGCAATGGCTTGTGCCTGATTGGTTAGATATTTAGGGGCAATATGGGGGTCATTGGCAAGCAGGTTGTGTGTGCTGATGAGTGCCATAGGATCTGATGGCTCAGCTCTTATCATTAATGGCTCATTCTGCTCTTTTATCAACAATCTTTTTATTTCGACTGCCCTCAATTCTTCATGGTTCATCCATGAGGCCATGGCCATTAGTTGCAGGTCCCCTAGCTTGGCATTGGGGTCCCGCACATTCATGTTTGTGAGGGTCATGTTATGTAGGTAGAACTCTGCCATCTTTGCTTTATCCTTCGAGGTGCTTTGGTCACACAGGTCCATGAACTGCCTGTAGTCTTGGAAAGGCATTGTGCCTCTTTGTGCCAAGGTATTTATTTGGAATTGAAGCCATTGGTCCTTCAGATAGAGGCCATAAGATTTGGCTGGTGTTCTGCATTGTAATGCCTCCATGGATAAGCTGGCCATGTGTGCCAGCTGAGTCTTTTTCTCTTGCAGCTGCCTCCTTAGGATTTCATTCTCATTTTCCAGGTGGCTTCTTGTGATGGCTTTTATGTCTCTGAGAGCACTCAATTCTCTGCCCATTTCCCTAAGTTTTCCATATGGCCAACATCCTCAACCCCTTTTGATTTGGCTATTTGCATCCACCTATGTGTTCTCACTTTTTCTTTCTCTAATTCAAAACACAATGGAATTGCAAATTTCTGTGGGATTATTTTGCCTTCCTCAAATATATTGTAATAGGAGGCAAGACTAGGCTGGGGGTTAGGTTCTTGTAGCTCCTTTTCTTCCTCCTTCACCTCTGGCTGTCCTATCCTTTACTCAATCTTTTGGGTCTCCTGTAGTTTAAATAGTGTCTCCTGTAGGACTGTCTCAGCCTCTTGTAGTTCTGGTTTTGGGTCCTGTAGTACTGCCTTTCCCTTCCATGTAGAATATCTTGGAGTCCCCCTTTCGTATGTGATAGGTGTCTTGGAGGGAGACTCTTTCACTTTGGCAGATGGTGAATCTTCAATGGTAATGAGAACTTTTGAAGAGGGTCGAGGTTTGCCTGTTTTAATCCTTGTGCTCTTCCTTGCCTTGAAATACATGGAGGTCTATCTTTTCCTCTTCTGTTTTGGCTTGATTGGTGCACTGAGGGCAGTGAGGGTAGCTGTTGCTTCTCTTTCCAGAGTTTCAGGGGATTCTTCACCTTTCTTTGCCTTCTCTGCCTCCTTTTCTCCTTCTTCTGTTTCTTTTTCTGTCTCTTCAACTTTTCCCTCCTCTGTTTCTTTTCCTTCCTTCTCACTTTCTTGCTCTGTTCTGCCACCACTGGCTTCATCTTCTCTCCTTGCTGTTCTTCCTCCTCACTGCCAATAGGACTGACATCATAGGTTAATGCTTTTATGTCATCTTCAGCTGTCATGTTTCAGAAAACTTCCCATGCTATAGGGAGTGTAAAGGTATGGACGACTTCCTCTACTAGGAGGTTGATTAACCCATGGTGAGCTAATTGCCCTGAATTTCCTGCTTGTACCTTGGTGCTGGAGTCAATAAGGGACTGAAGGAGAAAATAAGGGATACTGAGCTTTTGAGTTGCTGGGGTATCCATGCCATACCTCAAGTCATGAAGGATTCTGAAATGATAACCATAGACAATTCTGTGCCTCCCCTCACAAGAAATGTATTTGATTATTTGGTAGCTAACCTCATCCCAGGGATATGGTATACTAGCCCTTCCAATTCCATTTTTATCTTCCATAGGGGTTTCATTATTTTGGAAGAATTTCTTCTTGGCAGCCTAGCCAATGGGTTTTTCATCTTTACTCCAAGGCAGTCCAAGAGGAAGGGTAGTGACCCTACTGATGAATTCTGGGGTTATTTCAATGGAGAGGCTTCTAATGGTTACAATGGCATGTGTTCTTGTGTGAGGGACCAGAGAGAGAGCAAATTCTTGGGCAATCTCCTCATCAAACCCTTGGAATTTCTCAAAAAAGTTCATCCAGTTTGCTCTTGTGAACATGTCCACTACTTGGGGATGTTCATGGAGCCTAGTGGAGTTAGTGGGCTCCCTTCTCATAAACCCTCCTGTCATACTGCCCGTGCTTTAAAAAAAAACAAACATGGAGGTTGAGACAGAGAGTTTTCGAGAAAAATAAAAAAACTGAGGAGACTGTGTTTTTTTTTTAAATAAACATAATTTTTTTTTGTATGTATTTCTTGCCCTCCTAAAGATTGATTTCACCCTCAAATTGAGACGACTTCTTTCATATATTGATGTTCAACAGGGGGCATGCATGAACCCTACCTCTTCAGACTGAATTTCGTGCCAAAAACCGTGTTTTCTTCCTTCCTGTAGAAGCCCACTGTCCCTCTTGTAGAAGCCCACTGTCCCTCCTGTAGATTTCCTGTAGGTGCTCCTATAAAAAATGCTGAGAGCAAAGATAGGGAGGAAATCGATGGAGGATGGTGATTACGAGGTTGTGGGGGCACAAGAAGGCTGTTGTAGCTGAGTTACGAGAAGAAAATGAAGAAAAGGTGGTGAGAATGCTTGGGGAGGAGTGCTCATTACCCTTTATGGATATTTTCGGTTATGAGTACTGAGCTGGCAAGGTGCATGTTGGCCATATTCGGACCGTTGGTCCCCACCTGCCTTGTCATCATGGCCCCTCCTCGTAATCATCCCTCATTATTGCATCAGAGTTTTCTCTTTCTCCACTTCCTATCCTTGGCATCTTTTCTTGAGTTGACTGTGCGCACGTGTGGGTGACATCTCGGATGAGTGGAGTCAATTAGATGAAGGTGGTCAAGTTAACTGGCCACCTTTCCCTCGTTCAATCTCAACCATCTCGTTGCCTTTGTATGACTCCTAATTACACAAATGCAAATAGAGGATTGATTTAGTTACTTACCTGTGATCCGAGTGTATTTGCTGCGAGGTGCTATGGCTCTCTCTGTTGCATGCCTTCATTTTTGTTTATGCATGCTGTCTCTGTTGGCTGATGTGTTGTTGTGTGTTTTTGCAGGTTCTTCCTTTGCTGGAGCTGAGTTGCGTGTGCCTTTTCAACCTGCAGATGTGCACTCTTTTGCTGTTGGTGCTGGACTTCTATGGGATCAACTGCTACAGGAATTCCTACATGAGCTCCTGTCGCTGCTTCTCCCCTTGAAACTTCAGATTTTCCCTGTGCTTGGAGCTCGAGAATAATATCGGAGGTGTCATGCATGATGGAGCGAAAATAGGTAAGCTTCAGGTATGACTATTGGTGCCTTTTTCCCTTTTTTTTGTTTTTTCAATATTGGAAAACTGTTTTTTCTGTGTTTTTCTTGGATAGGAAAAGAAATGATGCTTGGGGGTGTCATGCAGGCTTGGAAATGACAAGGATGTTTGAAGGTGGTAAGAGGGATGATAAGTTCTTCATGAAGCTCTCAAGGTCCCTCAAATTGCTTTCTGCAGACATTTTTGGCTCTCTGTAATTCCTACAGGAGGCTCTTGTAGAAAACACAGTTTTGGAAAAAAAAGTACAGTGGGGTGAAAGAGATGCCAAATATGATGGAGGAAGGTGTGGAGAAGGTGAGATGGATGCTGGTGCGAATGTCAGGGTTCCCTTGGCACCTTCTTCTGCTTCCTATAGTCCTCCTGCAAACCTGTAATGCAACAAAAAACTTATTTTTTTCCCTTTTTTTTCAAAAACAACTAGGGCACCTTAGAGAGGTTTTCACCTTAATTGCCTGCTCTGGGCGCCTCCAAAGGAAGTTTTCACCCAGGGATCTTATTCTTTTTTCTCCTTTTTTCATCACTGGGCCGCCTCGGAAGAGGTTTTCAACCCAATGATGGGACTCAAGCGCTTCATGGAGATTTTCGCTTGAGTCTTTATTTTTTATTTTTTCTTTTCTTGGGTGAGTGGGTGAAGTGGAAGTTAAAACATGCTCCACTAACATCACTGTTTTGTTCAAATCTTCAATGAACTCTCGCTTGGAGAGGGGTTTCTTGTAGACATTCAACCGATGTCCATTGACAAGCATGGGGATGGCTTCATCATCAATGTTTCTGATCAGAACTGAACCATTGTCATTGCATTTCTCCACAGTGTAGGGTCCCAGCCATCTTGTCCTTAGCTTTCCTTTGAAATCTTTGTATCTTGAATCATAAAGTAGTGCCCAATCTCCCTCTTGGAATTGCTTCTCCTTGATATTTTGTTATGCCACATCTTTCTCTGAAGTTGAACTACCTCTGTATGGAGAAGGGCTTGCAATCTGTATTCATCCAATCCATTGAGCTGAAGTAATTTCTCCTTCTGTGCATGGATGAGGTCTAGGTCCAGCTGAGCTGCCATCCTTAGGGTATTGAATTCAAACTCTATTGCCAACAAAACCTTCTTCCCATAGACCAGTTCATAGGGTGTGAACCCGGTGGTGGTATTCCATGTTGTGTTGTAGGCCCAAGTGGCCTCAACTAATCTATCCACCCAGTCTTTTCTGCTGCTGCTCACTACCTTGGTTAGGATCCCTTCCAAAGCTTTGTTAGTGACCTCCACTTGCCCATTGGCTTGTGGATGGTAAGGGGTTGAGGTCCTGTGCTTGATCTTATGATGTGTGAGCAGGTCTTCAATCAGGTTGGAAGTGAATTGACTGCCTTGGTCTGTGACCAACTCTTTCGGATACCCGAATTTGTAGAATATGTTTTCTCTCAAAAACTCAGCTACTTTTTCTTTTGTCGCTGCTTTGATTGCTTTTGTCTTTGCCCACTTTGTCAGGTAGTCGGTGCACACAATGATGTACTGCTTCTGCTTTGAAGGGGGGTTGATAGGCCCCACAAAGTCCATGCCCTACTTCTCAAATCGCTCAAAGGTCACTTCAGGTTGCATGGACATTTCATCTTTTGGAGTGGGGTTCCCCATCCTCTGACACCGATCACACTGGCTCGTGTATCTCCTCACATCTTGATGAAGAGTGGACCAGTAGTAGCCTGCTTGCAATATCTTGAAGGCGGTTTTTTTTTTGCTGCAAAATGACCTTCACAAGGCCCATCATGACAGGTCAAGAGGATGTCAAAGACTTCCTCCTTCCTGACACATTTTCTCAAGATCTGATCTGGGCCAAGTTTGAAGAGAGTGCCTACAATCTAGGTGAAAAGGGCGCTTTTCCTTACTATCTTGCTCTTCTCTTTTGAGGACAGGTTTGGTGGGAACTGTGTTGAAACCAAGTAGTTTGCTATATCAGCAAACCATGGAGAGAGTACTGATATAGCAAACAGTTGTTCATCTGGCATTTGGTCATCCACCATCCCTTCTTCACCTGCAGGCAAATTCACTCTAGACAAAAAGTCAGCAACAACATTCTCTTTACCAGGCTTATCAATAATTGTCAAATCAAACTGCTGCAGTGAAATCAACCATCTAAAAATGCGAGCATTTACATATTGTTTGTTCATTAAATATCTAATTGCAGTATGATCAGTGTGCACAAAGATTTGATAGCCTGTGATATAATGTCTGAATTTGTTTAAGGAATGCACGACAACTAGGAGTTCCTTCTCGGTCACTGCATAGTTTAACTCTGTGTTTGACAAGTTTTTGCTTATAAGGTATATGGCATAGGGTAACTTTTCATCAACTTGTCGTAAGGTTGCTCCTATTGCTTTGTTTGAGGCATCTGTGTGAATGTGAAAGGGTAGGGCCCAGTTTTGGCCTCTCATAATTGGGGCAGTCACTAGCTTGCTTTTCAAGGTATCTAGGGCTTCTTGACAATTTTCCGACCATATGAACTCAACATCTTTACCTATGAGGCTAAACAAAGGAGAGGCTATCTTGCTGAAGTCTTTAATGAATCTTCTGTAATATCCGGCTAAGCCTAGGAAACTTCTGACATCTCTCACCTTTTGAGGAGGTGGGACCCTTTGGATGATGGAAATTTTGTTGGGGTCCACCTGCAGTCCTTGTTGAAATATTGCATGACCTAGCACGGTCCCTTCAGCCATAAAAAATTCACATTTTTCTGGATTGAGGGATAGGTTCATCTCAATACACTTATCTAGAACTTTTCCTAGGTTAGATAAAGCTTTCTGAAAGTCAGAGCCATAAGGAGTAAAATCATCCATGTATATTTCTACTGCATCATGAACCAGTTCAGAAAATATGCTCAATACCACTCTTTGGAAAGTGGCTGGAGCGTTGCACAAACCAAAAGGAAGGACCCAGTATGGAAAGGTACCCCAAGGACAAGTGAAAGTGGTCTTATCTTGGTCTTCCAGGCTGATTTGAATTTGATTGTACCCGTTAAACCCATCTAGGAAGGAGAAAAACTTTTTCCCTGCCAGACCATCTAACCCTTGATCTATGAAAGGTAAAGGAAAGTGGTCCTTTTTAGTGGCTTTGTTCAATTCCCGATAGTCGACACAGATTCTCCACTTGCCATTTTTCTTTGGCACCAGCACCAAAGGAGAGACCCATTCACTGTCAGAAATGGGATAGATGAATCCTGCATCCAACAATTTCTGCAGTTCTTCCTTAACAATATCTTTAAGTGCTGGGTTCATCCTCTTTTGAGGTTGCCTGATTGGCTTGCAATCTTTGTGATGTATATATGATGAGTACATACTGAAGGGTGCACTCCCTTCATCTCCTTATAACTCCAAGCGAAGGCATCTAGATGTTTTCTCAGTGGGCTACATAACTCCTTCTCCTGGGAAGGAGATAGGGATGGATTGATTTTCAGTGTTTTTTTCTGGGCCGAACTCTATATTTTTGACACGGAGAGAAGTAGGGTCGGCTACACAGAGATCAGTTGAGGGGTTGTTTGGGGTTCTCTTACTATGTCTTCTAATGGTGATACATTGGGAGGTGGATTCCGAATCAAATTTTCAATCATATCATCCTCATCTTGTGGTTTTCCTCCCATGGCGATTCCCAATGCAGAAAGCGGTGCAGAATAAACTTCATCCTCATCCTCCTCCAACCAGAGAGGTAGATCATGTTCTAGCAAGGGTTGTGCAGGAGGATATTGGGTCAACTGCTTGGACATATGCCTGTTCTTGATGGTCATGCTCCTAGCTCGACAGCTGATGTAGGCATCGACTGTAGCCAACCAGGGCTTCCCAAAATGAGAGCATACCCAGTGAGCTTTGCCTTTGGCTGGAGAACTAAAAAATCAACAGGGTACTCCCAAGAATCAACGGAGACCATCACATCTTCCACAATCCCCTCAGGGGTCACGGTGGAGCAGTTTGCTAGCTGCAGCACTGTTGTAGTTTTCCTCAAGGAGCCCTGGAGGTTAAGTTTGAGCATTGTGTCCTTTGTCATCACGTTAATGGCAGCTCCCAGATCAATCAAGGTATGTGGGGCCATTGTGCCATTGATGTGGACATCAACTACTGGGCTTCCAGGATCCAGATATTTTGGACAGATTATCTGTCCCAACATTAGGTCAGACAGTTGTCCTATGACATTGATGGTTGGGGCATCTCTCTTGTGCCTTCTTGGATGCCTAAGGCACTTCTCTTTGATCAACCTATTGTAGATAGGTACATCTTTTATGGCTTGGAGAAGTGGTATTTTCACACATAAATGTTTCAATACTCCCAGGAGTTTAGTCTCTTTTGGGGTAGGCTGGATTGTCATGGATAGACTCTCAGGAAAGGGTGGATTTGCCTTAGGTTCACTTTCCTCTTTATCTTCCTCAACCTCCCTGGGTGGAGGCTGGCTATCTGGGAGAACTTTCCTAGATCGCAAGTTGATTTCTTGAATCTCTATAGCATAAGTTGGGCATGATGGTTCCCCATTATACACTTGCCGAGCTTGTCTGTTGTTTGGATTCAGATAAGTTGGGCATGATGGTTCCCCACTATACACTTGCTGAGGCTGTCTGTTGTTCGGGTTCAGATTTGGCTGGGCAGGCATTTTGGGTTGCCTTGGTGGGGCAGAAGGTAACGGTTGTGGTTGGGTAGGTGGTGGAGGCAGAAGAGCGGGAGGAGAGTTGTATTGGGGCCTCTACCCCTGATGAGATGCTTTTCACTGAGGTTGCGACTGAGCATAGGGTTGAAATGAATGAGCGGCTGGTTGGGCATGATATTGAGATGTGAAGGACCAAGGAGGAGGTGTGGACCAAGAAGGATGAGCAGGGGGGCCCCAAGAAGGTGTGACTTGGCTGGGGTGGTAGTATGCCTGAGATGTCCCTTGCATCCCCTGCTGGTATGGTCTAGGTCCATGCGGCCTCTTTTGGTTTATGTAATAGATCTGTTCAGTGGCTCCTTCGGCCCCTTGGTATACAACTTTAAGACCGGGCAAGGAAGGGCACTTATCCGTAGAATGATTCTCTTCACAGACTGAACAGACCTCTATAGAGTTCAATGGGCATTCATTCCTAGGATGCCTCCTGGTGCATCTAAGACAAAAAATGGCTAAAGCCCTCTTTGCTTCCTCTTGCTTTCTTTTGATATGAAGGTATCCATTTGCATGGCAAGAGTCTGCAACATCTCACTCTTGAAATCTTCCAGCATGCTTCTAATTTCCCCTTTTATGGATGAATTGGAAGAAGAGGTACTGGCTATGAGTTGACTCCCCCTACCTTCCTTTCTGGTTGCTCTAGAATGGTTTCTAAAAACAATCTTTATGCCCTCAAAGGATAGTTGGTAGATGTCTCGCCTGACCAGTAGATGGAGGGTGTCTAAAAGGTCTTCTCAAATTCCCCTGAGCAGGACCAACTTCAGAGACTCAGGGTCAAGTGTACACCCGATCCTTTTGTAATTAAGCTAGAACCTCTCTTCATAGTCTTGCAGGGACTCATCACTTCCCATGGTCATTCGAAAGATTTCTTCTTTAGTATCTTTTGACCTATAATAGTCTCGATACTTGTTGTTAAAGGGCTGCTACATCTGAGCCCAAGTTGTGATGCTATTGCCAGGTAACGCCATTAATCAGCGCAATGTTGCGTGCTTGAGAGTAGAAGGGAACAATTTCAACTTTTGCTCGTCTTCTACAGAGTCATAAGTTCGACAGATGACAATGAACTCAAACAAGGTGGTGTCAAGATCTTCTGTAGTCAGGCCATGGAAGTGAGGTAGGGCTGAAGGACTTATATTTTTCATTTTGGTGTCCCCATTGGTCTCCCGAATGGGAAAGGTACCCTCTATTCTTTCTCCATTTCCCCTAGCATTTCTGTTTTCAACCATTGGCTCCAGAAGAATGTTTCCTTCATCTTCTTCCCCTACAGGTATTTCAAATATGTCTGGCTGTTCACCTAAGGGTTCTTCTTGATCGCAGCCACCGAAGAAGAGAGAAGGTTGGCTGTGTGAAGCAGTGGGGGTGTTGGGAAAATTTTTCCCTAATTTATCTCTATTCCTATGAGGCATGAAAGGAAATCTTTTTGGTTGGTTTTTTCTTTTCTCCACACTAATAGTACCTGTAGAAACTGAAATTGTGATTGAACAAAACAAATTGCAACTAGCTGAAATGAACTTGCTGAATGGAAATTTGTAGAATTGAAAAGGAAAACAAGGAAATGCTGAACGGAAAGAAAGGAAATGACTAGTCTACTTTTGCCGAAATGAAATTTGCAGAATTGGAAAGGAAAACAAGGAAATGCAGAATGGAAAGAAAGGAAATGACTAGTCTACTTTTGCCGAAATAAACTATTAGCAGAATGTTGCAATAAGAAATAGAAGAAAGCAGTAATCATAGAATACTTTGACGCTTCCCCGACAACGATGCCAAAAAGTGGTGAGCGCCAGTATTGCAGCAAGAACGCTGCAACTCCTGGGCTTCCAACTTTACTTTTATCAACCCGGTAGTTTGTAACAAACTTGGAAGCATCGGTGCTGTGTGCACAAGTACTAGTTCTTACTACAAGTTGTCACTTGGCAGTCAACGCAAGATCACTAGGAGCTCAAGCCAACTTCTATAGATCTCAAAAGAAGCTCTATGTGTGATGAAAGAAAGAAAGATCACTCTATAGAGGCTATTCTAATTGCTGACAGGAAAAAAAAGACTGGAATGTAAGGCAAGATCTAGTAAACCCTAATTAACAAGCTAATTCTACTTTTGCTAAAAACACTATGAAAACCATGAAAGCAATGCCATTACCTACTCAAGAAAACAAACAACATCTAACCATGCTATTTCTGGAAGTAAATGAGCAAAAAACATATTTTTGGATTTTTATGTATTTTTATGTGAATTTGACAAGCATCTAATTTATTGTGTGTGAGTGTAGCAGTGAAGAGGTGGCGTTAAAGGGTGGTTTTGGAGCTTGAGAGGATGGCAGATGGTGTGAATGGGTCCTACGAGGTCTTAGGTGGCCTTCTGGAGGCTTTTCCCACGCCCGACCTTCAAAAGGATGCCTACAGGAAAAACTACAAGAGGAAAACAGGGAAACTACATGAGGCCTACAGGAGGAGGCTGAGAGCAATTTCCGCTATTTTGAGGGTGTGAGAGTGGGTGGAAAGGTGGATGAAGGTTGAGATGAGGTGTTAGGGTGCTTAAGGTCTACCATGAACCACCAGGAGAGAGAAAAATGATTGGGTTTGCTCAAGGAGAGAGGAAGAAGTTCTATGAAAAATGCAGGAAACTAAGGCAGAATTGAGGTGAGGCTTGGGAGACCTGTAGGGCATGGATCAGATGGAGGGTGTGATTGCTGATAGTTGGCCTACTGCTGGAAGAGATCTGTTGCAAAGGAACTGACAGTTAACCAAGAAGATCAAACAAACAATGAAATGAGTGCATTTAGGAAAAAAACAGAGTTTTGCATTAGAATGGTCTAAACTATGATCTATGAAAGGAAATGCTGTGAAATGCTGCAAGAAAGGAAAGCATGAAAGAGGACTATTGCAAATCAGGAAGTGAACATGATAAAGGAGATTTGAAGCAAAACAAAACTGGACTATCAACCTACTAAAGAGCTATAAGCATTAGAAGTCCTATGAAATGAGGAAAATCTGTGTTTTTGGGGCAGCAAGAGAGTCTTTGCCTCAAATCATGGTCTCAAAGGGAGGAAGAGAGGCCAAGGCACTGTTGCTAGCCTTTTGAATATTTCCTGATCACTGCTTAACCTGCTACAGAAAGCACAAATGAATGCAAACTACTAAATCATCAAAAGCAACCTATTCTTAACCATGAAAAAAATACATCTAGCAGCAAATTAATCTACAACCTGAAATAAGCATATAAATACAAGTAAAGAGAAGCCTGGCTGCTTGGATTGGGCCCTAACCCGAGAGCTTCAGCCCCTTGAGGTAACTCAGTGCTAGCTCGAAAAGGATTCCATCTTCGTTATCAAAAAATAGCAAGTTTACATGAAATTGTCACAAAATAATAAGCTCGAAATTTGAGTAGAGTTTACATAAGCAAAAATCTGACCCTAGTGAGGCCCTAGGCCTCTCTACTTATACATCTGAAGCTACCAACAACTTCCTTAAAATCAGGGAGGCTTGGCTTCCAAAACTCGAGATAACTCTCAATCATACTCCACTTGCTCGGCTGCCTTCTAGTGCATGATTCAGCTGCTTGTACTTCGAGCTGAAGGAAGGGAAATTCGAAGTGAGGAGTAATAAATGAGGGGGATTCCCTCCTATATGTCCTCTCCTCTGTTTACTTCGAGTTATTGCTACCATTTGACCACTGGATCCTTGGCTTTGACCTTGAAATCCATCAATAATCTGCATTAAATACATGTTAGACCACATGGCATCATAACTAACTCAACTCACTCTATAAGCATAAATATAATCAGAAAATCACACAATAAGCTAAGAGAATGGATGATTTGACTTGGTTAGGAGGTAAAATGAGTCCATATAATTACCCATTTATGAGGCTCATCAGAACCCATGATTGTCCTAACACTTGGTGGGCGATGAACTGGTCAACCTTAAGGGGGTAATAACTGTTATATATTATGCATTATGCCCGCATCATGTCCTCATTCCCTTGAGCCCTAGGCAATTATAAAAAGAAAAATCAATAAAAGGCAAAAGACATATGAAGAAGGGTGGAAAAAATAAAGGCTGGGGTAACTCATATACCACGATTGCTCCCAAATTCATCTATACACCCATGTGTGGGCTTCCCTCATTATTGCTACCCTTGTACCATGACATGTGGCTTGGAGCCTCCCCTGATGTCCCAAATCCATTCCATCATTATGTCACATGACATCCGTTATTTGAGGAATGTACCATGGACCTGTCACTCCCTTGGAAGCTGAAACCACCTAATAGGATCCTTGATTAACTTTTTTCTTATACCTTGGAACACATGTACATTTTAAAGCCCATTATGGAAGGACATGCCACTATGAAGTGTCCACTGGGTTCCATGATTTGCAATCATGTTTAGTCAATTGCACTAATGAATTGTTGTCCTAGAAGGTGAGGAGACACATCAAATCTTATATAGGATTGCAAGTGGGTCTTCATCCTGGGGTTTGGTCTCCTTATACGGGGTCCAAGCCCTCTAGAGGGTCTTAATGGCACTTGTAGGGTGAGTTGAGAACCACAAGCCTCCACTATAGCAGAGAGCAGATAGCCATGCCTTGGGATCCTTCAACACTTGTTCGTGTCCCATTTATTCGATGATGATGATGCACCTAGACCACCTTGCTCAATCGATTACACATTTGCATCACACACTTGGCAGATGATCCAGGGCCCAGATGGGGTTTTGTCTCACCTAGGGAGACAAGGTAGGGCTTGCATCAT
Source organism: Pinus taeda (assembly GCA_000404065.3). Lineage (NCBI taxonomy): Eukaryota > Viridiplantae > Streptophyta > Pinopsida > Pinales > Pinaceae > Pinus > Pinus taeda. Next base: position 161,386 of record APFE030360585.1, on the reverse strand, counting down.
TGTCCTAGCCCTTACAGATGGAGCACATGATTGTTTGATTCAGTTGGAGACCCATGAAGATGTTCTTGTGCCCCCATATCCTCTTAGGAGCACCACATGTCATTTGCTTGTAGTATAAGGGGCCACCCCCTTTATCACCGTTATTGGAGCCGTCTTATTCATTATGATACACGAGGGACCTCATTTGGCCTTCCAACGACCCTTCTATCTACTTTCATATCATTTTGGCCCTCTTGAGAGGCTTATTCTTTATATTATGGCGCTGTTTGGTGGGCTTGTCACCAATTAGGGTGTTATTTTGCACATTAGTCATTTTTAGTGGGTTGTTAGGCAAATTAGACCAATTTGAATTATTAGAGGCTCATATAAATACAAGTGAGGCCTCATTTGTAACTCATCATCACTTGGATTTGGGATATCTCTCTCTAAAGAATTCAGACCTGCAATTGTGGAATGATTTGATTAAATGCATTTTGATGTGTGCAAAGTTTTCGCTATTATTCTTGGAGCTTCTCTTTGGCAAGATTGTGGATGGATATATTCTTCATTGTCTTTTTCCCAAGGGAAAAAATCGTAATTTCCATTATCAAAAATATTGAAAATTACATGTTGTATCTGCTGCATAAAGTGTTATGCATGTTTCAGAGATGGACCGAGCCATCTATCCAATATCAGTTCATAGTTCATACAAAAAGTGTCCATAAATATATACATGAAAAAGTGCTAGAATATATAAACATGAGATGCATAGTATCAGTCATATGAAGCTATCAAAATTTGCCGAAGGATCATGTATACTGATCATTCAACTCTTCTTCTCTTGTATGCTCTATAAAAGGCTTGTGATAGAAATAGTACTGCTCCTGATCTTGATGTTCATGAATTATCCATTGACCTCTGGGTTGCTGTGCGACTTTCTTGGAAAGGCAATAAGAAATCTGGTTCCTTTCCCTGTAAATGTGCGAGCAAACAATAAAATCAAAAATGTGATTTTAGGGTTGTAACCTCATCCAGTAAACCTCTGAGTGTGTGCACATGACATTGAGATATAGAGTTGATCCAATTGATGACAATTTTGGAGTCTCCAAAGATTTGAATCCTGGTGCAATTTTTCTCAAGTGCAAATACGAGGAGGAGTCTGAGGCTATTTAGTTGTTTGTACCCTGACCTAATCCCATTTTGAGCTTGTAATATTGTATGTCCGAGATGTATAGCATTGCACCTCCTCCACATCCAGCTTCTTGGGAAAATCCATCAAAGTAAGCCCATGGGTAAGATCTATCTATAGCTTCTGGTGTTATGATACGAGGCTGATTCTTTGGCTCCTCGTCAGGGATCAACTGATAAAGGGCTTCAATGTTGTTGCATATGGAGGTCCACTGAATGAGGGAGTCCTAGAATATGATTATGTTCTATGCCAGTCACATACCCCAGTGGACTAGGAGGGGGAGATTACGGATTTTCTGTGATGGTGTAGAGTTCCACCAAGATTGCCAAGAAGAGGTGAGATGATCCCTTTGCCATCTGATGGTGATGTCAAGGGAAAAACATATCTAATGCCAAACCTGTTTAGTTGATGGGCATAATAAGAAGAGGTGGTCTATGTCTTCAACGTGTTCCTTGTAGAGACTGCATTGAGAGGGGCCATGTATAGATCGGTTATTGAGGTTATTATCAGTAGGTACTTTATTTGATCATAGGCACCACATGAACAACCGATATTTAGGAGGTGCCTTTAGATTCCAGAGGGGTCGCCACCACCATTCGGCAACAAGAAGTTCATGTTTCTTCATAAGGAAAATATAGCCATCTTTGGGAGTGTAGTGTCCTCGGGGAGAGGCAACCCATATGAGTTCATCCTCTCGGTTAGTTATTCTGACATGAGACTCTTTTAGAGCTCCAATATATTTGTTCAATTCATTTCGTCGGATATCAGGTATCATGAGGTCCTGAGCTGATTTCCAAGCCTATGAGAGCCATGTGGAGTTTTCATCATCTACGATCTGGGAGAGCTGTGTAATTCCTGCTGTTTCGAGAGTCTGCCTGAGCTCTAGCAATAGTAAGTGTGCCTTCCCACAACCTGACCATGCATCTTTGCATATAGATACTTGTTCACCAGTTCCAATGCGCCATGCCAATCCTCTTTTTATGACCGAGATGGATTGTGTTATTACTCTCCAGATGGTGGAGGAACCAGACCTACCTCTGATCGGGCTGCAGATCCATTCAAGAGTTGTTAGGGGTGAAATGTATTTGTGATATACAACATCTTTTCATAAGCTGTTTGATGTTAATAACTGCCAACCCAATTTAGCTGCAAGAGCCTTTGCAAAATTATTTAAATCCTTTAGGCCCCAACCACCCCATTTTTTTGGTTTTCCTATTCTCTCCCATTTCACCTAGGCAAAGGTCCTGCCATCTTGATTCCCTCTCCATAGGAATCTGCGACAAATTTGTTGTATGTAGGAGGTGATACCTTTAGGGATCCAAGCTAGAGCCATCGAGTATACATGTATAGCTTCTAGCATTGATTTGATTAGCACTAATCTGCCTGCTCTAGATAACCATATCTGCTACCAAATGTTGATGCGTCCTTAAATTTTTGCATTGATCCAAGTCCAGTCCGCAATACGGTAATCATTTGGTTCGAGTCTGAAACCAAGATATTTGATGCCCACCTCAATGTCAAGTCATCTGTATTGAAATTTATGTAGTGCATATCTTTGTTCATTGAAAGAACAACTTATAGGCATAATGGTAGATTTGATGAGATTAGGCATCATTCTTGTAGCTTTACAAAACAGGGACAAAATATGCTTGAAACTAGATGTATCCCGAATGGATCCATCTAAGAATATTAGTACATCATCAACAGATAAAAGATGCGAAAGATGGGTTACATCAGTCAGCTTGACCGCAATTAATGTCCCGGATGATCGAGCTGAGGATATGAGCATGCTTAATCCTTCCATGATCAAGAGGAAGAGAAGGGGTGATAATGGGCACCCTTGTCTGAGGCCTCTCTCGGGATGGAAAAAATTGGATGCCACCCCATTGATGAGAATGCTATAGGATGCGGAAGTGAAGCAACATATGATCCAGTTAATGAAAGAGTGAGGAAAGCCAATATGTGTTAGAATGAGTTGAAGGTATGTCCAACAGGCTCTGTCAAAGGCTTTTGAGAGGTCAATTTTGAGAATGATGCTTTTTAGGCGCTTGAGTTCAATAGAGTGAAGGCCTTTTTGAGCAGTACCAATGGCTCCATGGATTTGTCTATGGTTGAGGAAAGCAAATTGTTCCTTGGATATGTGCTAGGAAAAGATAGGCTTGATGTGGTTGGCAATGATTTTGGATATGATTTTTTATATGCAGTTGCAAAAGAAGATAGGTCGGTAGTCATCAAATGTCAGGGGATTGTCAGACTTGGGGATGAGAGCAATAAATGTAGAGTTGAATCCGTCATACATCTTCCCAAACAGTTTGCATTCCTCAATTTCAGGTAGGAGATCCTTAACTATTGAGTCAAAGAAGGTAAGATAAAATTCAATGGGCCAGCTGTCTGGTTCGAGACTTTTGTCTTTTTTGAAGCACTTCAGGACAACTTTAATTTCCCCCAGAGTGATTGGTTTGTTCAAGTTCTCCACATCATCATCATTCACAAAATGAGGCATTGTACTGGCTATGCGGAGCACTTCTGTTATGGTTTCTTCTTGAGGAGCTCTGAACAATTGAGAGAAGTGTTTGATGCTCATGTCCACAAACTGACTGAATGTGTTGGCCTCCCTACCATTTGGATCTCTTAATTTTGAAATAATATTGGTTAATTTTCTCCCTCTGACACATTGTTGGAAGAACTTAGTATTGTCATCCCTTGCTTGAAGCCAAATGGCTCTGCTTTTTAATCTCCATGCTTCCTCTTTATGTCTTAAGAGTTTAATCTATTCTGTTTCCAATCTTATTAGTTGATTTTTCCGTTCAATGGATTGAAATCCTAAATTGACAGAGTCCACTAGCATAGCCAACTCAAATTCAATCATCAATAGAGTAGCTTCATCTCTTTTCTTTTTTTTCTTTTCCCATACAATGATCCAGTGTTTGATCCGAGTCAGATTGTTTGATATGACTGCGACTAGTGAGGAGTTGGAATCTTGGCTACAGTGGATCCATATTCCATAACGATTTTATGAAATTCAGTCTCCTCAATCCATGCAAAGTTGAATTTGAAAGGAGTATTTGGCTTATAGTTAGAGTTCATGACTTCGAAGAAAATGGGGGAGTTATCAGATATGCCCTCGGATCCCACCCATTGTCTTACTTTGTCTAATTGATCCACCAACTGAGCTTTAATGATAAATCGGTCCAATCTTCGGGCAAGTGCATCATCCCCAATCCTCTTATTACGCCAAGCGGGCTGAATTTTGGGGATGTCTATATTCAGGAGACTATGTGAGTCCAATAGGTGCTCAAAATAATCAGTCAAGGGGTCAGCTTGTGCGCGTGATCCCCATGATTAAGCATGTCCCAATGAGAAATTTAGATCTCCACCAATGATGGTATTATCCTTATTCATGAATGATGAAGCCATCAGTTTATCCCAGAAACCTACACGGTTGTGACAGGGCCCATAAATATTGATGAAGCGGAGTGGGGTATCAAGTTCAACAGAAATGATGTCAACTCCCAAAACTCCTTCACATCCCCAAATGTTTTCAATCCTGATAGTTTTGTTGTTGAAGCCAATTGCACATCCTCCCGACCGTCCTCTCACATCAAGGGTATGAAAAGTACAACCATGTAATATAGATGTTAGAAGAGTGTTGATCGCTGCTCCATCACCCAGGGTCTCTTGAAGGTATATTACATGTAACCTTTCAGATTCAAATAGTGTCCTGAGGGCTAATTTTTTGTTATGGCTGGCCAAACCCTTGCAGTTGAAGGATAGGCACTTCATGATGTAACCAATTCAGGGTTGCCTTGTGCTCTAAGAACCCGGTCAATGAAGGATTGTTTACTAGTTGCCACCTCTATCCCATCTTGATGGATAACTTTGGATATGTAGGATTGTCTTCCCCTAGGGATTTTTTGTGGTTTTTTTTTGGGCGGGGGGTCGCACCCAGGCGAAAGGAAAGTGAGGGGGGGGTCGTCACCCAAGCGAAAGGTAGGTTGAGGGGGGGGGTCGTCACCCAAGCGAAAGGTAGGTTGAGGCTTGGGGTGAGCGAGAGATCTGAGATTATATCTATGATAGGAGCTATTGTCCGATGATTCAACCCTAATAGTATGAGAGGAGAGGGCACCCTCCATAGTGGTTGGATTAGGAGCAGGGTTGGTAGGGGGGAACGATGCAACAAGACAAGTGATGGGGCTTAAATTGCATGTAGATAAAACATAGCTAGATGCAGCTACAGATAAATTGACACATATCGAATTAAAAACATGAGATGATATGGGAGGAGAGGATGAGAGTGTAGTACCCGGTATCAGACTAGATCTAGAAGAGTGTGATCTTGTGACCCTTTTTGAAGGTGGTCGAGCTAGGGGTTGCTGAGGAGTCTTCCCTATGTCCCTCTATCTCCTTGGAGGATCTGTGGATGTTTTTAGTTGAGGGGCAGATCCTACATCCCCTTGGGTTTGTGTGCCAGTAGTCGCTTGTCTCTTAGTAGACTCATTGTTTGCAGATGTGATCAACGGACAATCCTTGTATAAATGGCCAACTTCATCACACCTTCTATAGCGGAATGGAAACCCCTCATAACCCAAGATCTACCATCTGATGTACCCACAGTATTGCAGACAGAGGCTTTCCACAAGTCCTTCTTTAGTGTCCAAATGTACCAATATTTTGGCTATGGCAACATTCTCCGATTCTATGTATGATTTGTCATGATCCAAGTATACCCCCAAATCGTCCCCAATACCCCTGAGGACATCCTCCGACCAGAATTGAAGAGGTAATCTTGGTAGTCTAACTCATATTGGGCCTGCCCCCAATTTCTCTTTGTCAGGATCAAATAGTGGCAACCAGTGTTTTAGCAGGACCGGGGTCATCTCAATGTGCCAGAACTTGAAGAGTACCTAATTCGCCTGGTTGGGCTGTGCGAATATGAGGGAAAACCATCCTCTCATCATGGTGAGGACCGCCTGTAATTGTTCAAGGACGTGTCCCCAAATTTCCACCGTCCATCTCTTTAGCCTTGCAGTGGAATAATTATAACCTCTGACCTTGCCATCAAACACTGAGCCCTCTGTATCTGGTGCCTGTGCCATTCTGATACCTTTGCCAAAAACAAGTAGTCGTCCACGCTCCCTTGCCTTGGTACACTTAGCTTTTTTGCCTCCCGATCTCGGGGGGTGATTTTGCCGTGTATGCTCTGGCTCCTCTGGTTGGGTATCGTCCGAGTCTGATACCCTATTTTCGTCTTGGGTCGGAATTTGTTGGGAGATGCCCTCAAAATAGCCAGAGGTTTTTATTGTGTGCAGTGGGCTAGTAATTTTGGGGTCGTTTAATGTTTCCCCTGGAATGTTAAACCCTAGGTTCTCAAAACTGAAAGTAATTGCTTCGGGTTTGGATAAACCCCCTGCTACCACAGATGATTCTCCTAGTCCAGATGGCTGATTTGCAAGCTGCTCGAGTTCCAAAAACTGTAACTCAAATGGAGGCGATATCGTAAGTACCAGCTGGGGCTGGTAATCCCGTAGGATGAAGTCGAGACTCGTTGCTACTGCAGAGGTCGATTGCGAAAACCCTAGGTTGCTGAGGGAGGACACACCATTCTCCATTTCAGATATATATGGCCAACCTGGTCATCCGGTTCCTGGGGGTTCGCCAGTGAGAGCATGGCTGGATGCTAAGATGGATCATCTGTCAAAATCGGCGTTCAGTCCATTGAATCTGTGGATCAGTCAATGATATCCTCCTCCATTTCAACGACATTTTTGGAAACAATTGCTGCAGAGTTCTGATGTGGGTGCTACTGCCTCCTACCGACAATGTCACAACCTAGAAGATAACCGCATCTCCCTTTACTGACAGCGAGTATCTTCCTCGCCGTGTGCTCCCCACCTCGACTGTTCCAAGAAACCTAGCCCAACCCAAGGCAAATAAAAACCCTAAAATTGCCCCATAGTTTCAGAGCCATCACCATGGTTGCCTTCAGAGATGGCAAAATCTTATAATGAAGGTGTCCATACCTTTTATCAATTTTTTTATTCTTCATTGTCTTGTAAGTGAAATACACTGTTATATTTATGTTTTAATGGATGTCTAATGCATGGAATTGTTTTCTTGTGCTGAAGTAATGTGCCCTAATTAATGTGAATTAGTGGAATCATTGAAACTATTGGAGATTCTTGTATGTGTCCTTCATTGGGCAGGGAATGAATGAATGTTCTTAGGGGATGATTTGCATTTGCATCTTTGAAACTCCATAATAATTGCCATCGAAGTATAAAAGTCTAAAGTTTTCGTGTCGCTGCATATTAGGGGAATTTTGATGTCTAAAATGAGCCTTCTAAGGAAATTATAAATAATAGTGGAAATAATAAAATAAGATTAGATTACATCATTAAATTTTAGAGGGAAAAATGAAAAAAAACTATTTTTTCAACTCATTTTTCAACTTATCTCTCTATGTGTATACTCAAATTTCGAGCGATATTACTCGTTGGATGCATAATTTGATTCTTCATCCAAGGAGTACCCATGTTGCATACTTTTGATGGACCCTGCTACACGAAAAATGAGAAATACATGAAAAAACGTGATTGCAATAAGGTTTTTTCATGTATAATCTCATTTTTCGTGTCGCAGGGTCCATCAAAAGTATGCAACATGGGTACTCCTTGGATGAGGAATTAAATTTTTCATCCAACGAGTACTTCTGCTCGAAATTTGAGTAAAACCTTAGGGAGATAAGTTGAAAATACTAGTTGAAAAAGTAGTTTTATTATTTTATTATATTTTAATCTTTTTACTTTTTTACTCAAAAAATGGTGAATCATCGCCCATGGTTGACTTCATCATCTTGAATCCTATTGGTTCTTATAAAGTTTATTTTTGTTTTACATTTTTCTTATGAGGCCCATTTTAGATCTCAAAATTCCCCTAATGATTAATAGATAGTGAAGCTGCTTCTTTAGGCCTCCTTAAAGAGCGAAGTTCCTAAATCTTGATCATTTTGACTCCAATCTTCCCAATAGCTAGGCATTGGTCCTAGATCCTTGGTTTCTTCCTTTTTTCTTTGTCTCTCTAAGGATAAGAAGATTTTCTAGGGCTTGGTGTGAAATTTTAGGGAGGATGAATTTTAGGATTTGTTGGACACCTAATCCTCAATGGGTTAGTGTGGAAGCCGAAGGGACAAAAGGAGTCCAAGAGACCTTGGGATGTGAAACCCAACGGTCACAATATGTACTATAAATGTAAGTCGTTTGTTAATAAAAATTGTACTTTCATGTTTTATCTTTCATATTTCTCTTGTTGCCCATGTGTGTTTAACATGGTATCAGAGCAGGCGATCGCTGGTCCTGCTCCAATTTGAGCCACTTGTTTTGTGGTCTCTATATATATGTCAGTTTTGCCTTTCTCCAAATTAGAATTGAGCAGAATTGCCACCTTATAAAGCGTTTTACTGTGTGCAGACCTGCTAGTTCTGCCCATTACCCATAACACTCCATTAATTCATTGTCTGTCAGAAATCTACTGCCTCTCCTACCTGACCTCTGGCACTGTATACACTGCACCTGACTCTGGCTATTTTAAGACTCTCTTCTGCGTTTCCTGCGCCCTCTGTCTTTTACAGTCCTGACCCTTGCATTACCTGCACTCTCTGGCTGTCCTGACTGTTCATAAACGTTTCATAAAAGAAACGTTGTCCTGACATGGTAATTTTAGCGCTGGCCTGGAGAATCCTCTGAATCGTTGAGTTGAATGCCCTTGAGATCAGCTGGACGACTTGCAATCATGGTATTTACGTTGGTATGGCTATGCATTGAAGTTTCTTTGGCTATCTGTTGAAGTTTCTGGCTGAAATACATGAATCCGTGTCAATTCCTTCCCTTCTATCCACGCCTTTGTCACGCTAACATACAACGCTCCCATTGTTACACTCCTTGGCTCCCAGTCCACCAGTTGCTCGTGGCTCCGTAACATTGTATCACTCCAAATATTGTATGTTGGTGCACATTTGGGATATTCCATACCACGCCTTTTTTGTGATATGCTGCCATTGTTTGAATCCACTCCCGGTTATTAGCACTGTAAATCCACTCTCGGTTGGCATTATCCAAACCATCTCATCTTGTGTTCAGTGTTGTTTTAAACAATGCAAGCACCGGTCATACGCTGACCCTCCTCTACGCTCGACTCCAGCAATAATCATAACTCCTATAATCATAATGCTGGCATGTCCATTGCATTGGCCTAGAGCATAGAATCGTTGGGCGGAAGCGTAGTGAACCTGACATTACAACTCTCAAAAAAGAAGGTGAATTTGAAAGGAAAGTAAGGTTGCTGTAGCATAGCTCGGGACCCTTGAAGAGGACGAGTTAAGCATAAGTGTAGAGGTTGGGTTTCTTTATCACTGTGCTGAGAATTTCATAGTTTTGCCAAAGAATAATTCCCGAGATTTAAGAAGCACGAAATTCATCTTGGAGTGATTATTTGTGGTCATTATGGATTTCTAGACAATTTTCTCAGCTGAAGGATGCATTGGGTACTGAAGGTAAATCCTTCTCTACTTATGTGATGATCGTGAGCTCATTCTTCTTGTCGTTGGTGCATTTGAAGGGACAACAACAGAAAATCATTATTGCACTGAAGAGACACTGGAAGGCAGAATCTCCCTTGCAATAACTCACATTGTTGTCGTAACTTCATTTGCTGGGACTGTGTGCCAATTCTAGGATTAAATTTGCGTCGTATTGCTAGTGTACAAAGGATGTGTCTATGAATCGAAGCGCTGAGCCAAATAACCAGGGCTCAAAGGGAATTTTACAAAAGATGTGTCTATGTGATTCATTAGCTTAATATTCTATATGTAAGCTTAGTTTCGCGAAAGGGAATGCATGGCGACCCTTCGGTGCAGCGTGGTGGTATAAAAGAGGATAGTTAGAAGAGCTTCTTCCAGGTGTTGGTGAGAGGTGGTGTTGAACGCTGGTACATGATTGAATGTTTCCAGTCAACCTTGTCCAAAGTAATAACTAACTACGCCTCTTGAATTTTGCGTGTTTGGTGTGAGTCTCTTCATATTCCAGCACACGTGCCTTTGACATCACAGTTTAGCGCTGGACTTCTCCATGGGACCCGTGTACATACCGTGTTAAATATTTTCGAAGACAATGCGATGTTTAAGTTTGGAGAGACCATACAGTCATCACTGTGTAAGATTTCAGGTACCACGATTGAAGGCGTTGAATGACTTGAGGTTGAATGTTGTAAGTAAACATTCATGTGCATTGATATACATGCTCTTTATATGTTGTGAGCTCCATATATTGTGTGTTTGCGTTGAAACAATGCTCTTTGTGTTTGTCATATCCCAAATGGGTTGTAGCATAACAAAGAAAAATCATACATACGAAACGTTTAATGTGATCAAATATGGATGGTGGTTATGTAATGCTTTCAGCACATGAATGGCCATATATGGCATATAAATTCGTAAGGACCAAATTTTCAACTAAACAAAAGGCACCTATATCTGAGTTTTGGAACAATTTACTTTTGTAGTAGTTGAGGGCAATACTAGCAGGAAAGAGGACAAGTTTACTTCATCCAAGTTTTTGTTCGAGTTGTCCTTTGTGGGCAGATTTTATCACTATCAAGGAGTCAAATCTCCTTAATAATTGGATGCATATACATCTGAAGCAGGGTCGAATATTCTCTAATCTCATGGAGGTGAACACCTGTGGAACAAGACCGCTGCTATTTCTGTAAAAGATACATTTATTTACTTCGCTCGGGCTATATATTATTATTATTACATGGACTGATTTGCTAGAATTCATTTGTTGATATAACATTCTAGGTTTTCTTGAAACTGTGCATGGTTGGAAGGCTCTTGAAAGGTCATGGTAAAATGCTATGGTATATATGACCAACATTGTACAGTTTTCTAAGTATTTGGACATGTAAGGAGGTCTATCACTGTTGTTTCAGCGTGCTAGAGACTCATTCCCATGCCTATGACCTGAGCAAGTGTTGGAGCAACATTCCGGGTCTGAAAGTCCTTGCTGGAATTTACTCTCATTGCTTATCTTCATTGCCAGAAAGTGGCAAGACTAGAGAATATTGATTCATACCCCAGTGAAAGCATATGAGCATTCAAGTCCTGCCCATGACATGGTGTTATAATTATTGAAGTTTTGATAGCCATCATTTCTGATTTGAAAGTGAAGGAGTACTTGAAGGATCCAAGCAAGTTTGCAGTTGCTGCTGCCCCAGTGTGGCATTGTATTTAAAACTCATTATAGTGCATTGGTTCCTTGATTCGACTGTTGCATAAAGAGTTTGGTGGGCTGATTGTAATAATTTATGGAGAAAAGTTTAGTCGGTTGTATTGTCAGAACATATTGCTGGTCATGAGTAAACTCTCATTTTTTATGTAATGAATTATAATTGGTGCTTGCTGGTTGCACATTGATCATTTGCTGACATTTATAAAGGATATTACTGTATACTGTGAGTGGGTATTACTTTTCTACATTGAGTAGTATTTGTGATCAGTGTTTAAGGTGTAAATCTGACATTGAAGAAAAAATGGCCAGAATCAATGAAGTATTAGAATTCCTCAAAACTTTCATATTGTCTACTAATCATGATACATTAAAAGTCAGCAAAGTTTCTCTCACAGACATTCAGGTCTGTCTACAAAATGCACAAGAGAAATTTTATTTTTTGCAGCTTGAAACTCAGCTACAGCAAGAAGAATTAAAACAGAGGAGTCATCATTCTGAACATGTTTCTGTTCAGAACATTGAGACTACAACCCATCAGAAGCAAGTGAATAATGTTACAGTTGGTTCAGATTTACTACCCAATAAAGCAGCAATTGTACATGCAGATGCAGAAACTCAGTTTGCACTTCCCAAGTCCATCATCAGACCTTGGGAGCAGCTTGTCCACAACAAGCACAAAACCGGTCTTGGATATGACAAGGACTTCTCCTTACCTATTCTAGACTACTCAAAGCCCATTCAGTTTCAGAGTGCTGGATTCATTCATGACAGTTCACATCCAGCTGTTCCAGTTTCTGCCCCTCTTCCATAGCAACAACAACAACAACAGATTGTGAAATGCCAACACTGTGACCGAGTTGGCCATTTGAAAGATCACTGTTTTGAATAAAACCAGCCATTCTTCACACAAATGCTTCAGAAACAAACATCCTGCAAGAACAAAGATTCATCATGGATGGATCGTTTCTTGGCAATGGGCATCAACAGCCAAGAAGATATTCCAATCACATGTCAGAACTTGTTGCAGAGTATTGAACAATCTCGCAGTTGAGTTTTCTCCATCATCTCACCTTGTATCTGACATGGGGGGAAATGATGGTCATCTACAAGCTTCAAAGCCACATCAAGCGGGCCTGAGCCACAACCTGCCACACCAGTTTCAGAGTTGTAGCCAGAAACAAAGATGCCTGTGAACATGCCTTCAGTTGGCAATCTGGGACACTTCCTCTAGTAGAAGACTTCAGCTTCTTGCCAGTTTCGGAGGAATTCCAGGAACAAAAATTGAGAACACTTCCTCTAGTAGAAGACTCCAGCTTCTTGCCAGTTTTGGAAGAGTTCCAGGAATTGCATTATGCATTCCAGAGTTGTTGGTCATCCTTAAACCATCACAGGTTGAGATTTCCCTTTTCAGGTTGAAGTTCTCCCTTTTATGTGGGGTGAGACCTCCCTTTCATGGTTGAAGGTTTCCCTCTTCAAAACAATAGGAGCACTTCCTCTAGCAGAAGACTTCGGCTTCTTGCCAGTTTTGGAAGTTCCGGGAACTGCACTAAGCGTTCCAATGTTGGTGGCCATCCTTAAACCACCGCTCTTTATACCAACATTTCAGAGAGCACATTCAGCCTAGTGCTGCCATGCATTTTTGCACATTTTGTATTACAGCTCTCTTCTTGGACTCATACATAACCCTTCGGATTAAGGGGGGGAATGTTGGACACCTAATCCTCAATGGGTTAGTGTGGGAGCCGAATGGACAAAAGGAATCCAAGAGACCTTGGGATGTGAAACCCAATGGTCACAATATGTACTATAAATGTAAATCATTTGTTAATAAAAATTGTACTCTCATGTTTTATCTTTCATATTTCTCTTGCTGCCCATGTGTGTTTAACAAGATTTTGTCTTGATAGGTTTCTTCTTTTATGTCTCCTCTAGGCTATTGGAAAATGCGTAACTAGGTTCGGTCTTCATAAGTATGAAATGTATTCTTGTAAAATATAAAATGAAAAGAAATTATTATTGAAGCATGGGTTTCATGCTCAAGTCCTTTTATTTTATAGGTTAAGAACCCATTGAGTGCTTCTAGGATTTGTCCTAGGTTTAAGAGTCATTGTCATATATTGAAGACCCTATGGGCACATTATATCATGTAAAGAAAAAAAATTGTTTTTGTTTTTAAAGTGTCGAAATGCCCTCTAAGATCCAGTCGGCGTAGAAGCTGTCAAGTCAGCCTACATGAAGAGCCACATCTACCCTTGAAGAGGCCTATATATAGAGAGGAACTCATCCTCCATTAGACACACTCACACACATCTCATTCTGTGTGAAGAAGAAGGATGAAGAGGAAGGCAAAGGAAGTCGAAGTGCTTGGGTTAGTTCTCTCTCTCCCACGTGAAAGTCGAGGCTAGGGTGAAAGTCGAAGCTAGGGTTTCTACGCTAGGGCTATCTTTGGTTCGATCTTGGAGAAAAGAGAGAAAATAAGTAAAGGCGAAGGTGTCTTAGGGTGTCTCATTAGCCCTTAAGACTCAAGGAAAGGTAAGTGAAGAGGAAATGAGGCCATACGAAGAAGTCAGAGTCTTCTTGAGGAGAAACAACAGTGGCCGAGAGACATAATTTCAGATTTGAAATAGGAGGTCGAAGATCTTACAGAAGGAGGGCGAGTTGATCTTGATCTTGGAGGGTATTTGTATGAGTCACTAGGTCATGGTATTCGTCAATTGAAGGATCTATAAAAAGAGGAGATTTAAGGGTTTTCCCCTCAAGAGGGGGGGTTTTGTCCCTGGCTTGCAATTTATATACTGTGTCACTATTCTTATTGTTTTGGTAGTTGTTTGATGTATCTCATAATATAATAATAAGGAACAAAGCTAATAAGGTAAAAAGGTAACGCAAATAGTTATCAAGTTAAAGAGAATTAACACATTCATTGCTCTACTGAATTCTCAACATAGGCATTCTCTAGTTTTGAACGAATTTCAATGGTGGAGTTTCAAATAAGTTGACACCCTAGCTATCACACCAAGTGGGAACCCTTGAAGCTGCTTTGACTTGGGGATTTCTTGAAGGTTTGCACTTTGTAGTTCATCATTCAAAACCTTTTCTCTTAACTATAGGTGATCATTGGATGAGCCTTTACCTCAGTATATCTCTCAATCCTTGGTCTCTTAGTATTTCTCTCAAAGAGTTTTTCGTGGAAAGTCACCCTAGCTTATCCCAAAGACCACACTTTAATTGAGTATTTCCATTGAATGATGTAGCCTTGTCTCACTTTCAACCCTAGTATAGACACATCAATCACAAGTGAGGGATTTTGCAAGTTTTGATCTTAGTAATTCATCATTATTGAATATTCCTAAGCCCAAGGTCATCGTTCATAGGTATTTCTTGGGGAGCCTTTCATTCTTTGAGCATTTGAACCATTAATTGAGCCTCTCCTTTGAATAGGAGGGTTTTTGGCCCTGGCTTGCAGCCTATATATTGTCATTATTATTATTGTTTTGGTAGCTGCTTGATGTATCTCACAATATAATAATAAGGAACAAAGCTAATAAGGTAAAAATGTAACACAAATAGTTATCAAGTTAAAGAGAATTAATATATGCACTGCCCTATTGAATTCTCAACATACACATCCTCCAGTTTTGAACGAATTTCGACGGTGGAATTTCAAATAATTTGATGCCCTAGCTATCACAGCAAGTGGGAACACTTGAAGCTGCTTTGACTTGGGGATTTCTTGAAGGTTTGTACTTTGTAGTTCATCATTCAAAACCTTTTCTCTTAACTATAGGTGATCATTGGATGAGCCTTTACCTCGGTATATCTCTCAACCCTTGGTCTCTTATAGTATTTCTCTCAAAGGGTTTTTCGTGGAAAGTCCATTGAATGATGCATCCTTGTCTCACTTTGAACCCTAGTATAGACACATCAATCACAAGTGAGGGATTTTGGAAGTTTTGATCTTCGACATTCATCATTATTGAATATTCCTAAGCCCAAGGTCATCCTTCATAGGTATTTCTTGGGGAGCCTTTCATTCTTTGAGCATTTGAACCATTAATTGAGCCTCCCCTTTGAATGGGCCTTGGAAATCACATTATACCTTGTCATTGATCCTATCAATCAAGTGATTTCCTTTATACTGGGATTCCTCCCATTAGTGAAAGCCCATAAAGAGCAAGGGACATTGACTGAGGTGACAATGGGTCTTTGTCCCATTGTTGTCACTTGGTCTAGTATTAGACCCTTAGGAACCCCTACTAGATTAAGCAGTAACAAGTCCAAATGGGACAATAATACATGGAAAATTCTTCTTTGACCTAGAAATCCCTAGAAGCGTGAAGAACATGCTTTGACATAGATTGAAGCATGAAACACATGCTTTGACAAATGATATTTTTTTTTTCTCTTTTATATACAAGATATACAATGTCATGTTTACAAATGTCATTATGAAGATTGAATCTAGTTAAATTCTCCAACAAAAATGGCATTTAGAGCCCTAAAAGTGCTCGACGTCAATATTTTTGAGGTTATGTCTCACACGTGTGGGTATGTATGGCATGTTTAATCATTAAGCTAGTGGGTTGGCTTGTAACCCAAGGTCTATTTAATGTCAAAATTGTTTTAGGGGCTTCTTTAGTTAAAATTCATTGAGGTAGACCTCATATAAATTAAGGTCACCTCATATTCATTCCCCATCATCACTTATGGAGAATTCCGCCTTCTTAAATGATTGTATGCTTGTGGAGATGTGATCTATTGTGGAGATTTTGCTTTTGGAGACTTTTTCTTGTTGTGGAAGCATCACTTTGGGATAAAGGATTTGTTCATGCATTTCTTGTAAGTACTCTTGTTTTTGATTATATTTTGAATAGTTTTTTGCATGGAATGGTTGTTATTAGGGTTTCCATGTGCTAGTTTTATTGAATATTTATGGAATCTTGGCAAATTATTGCATATAGTAACTAAATAGAATGCATGATAAATCCCTTGAATGAATCTTCATGTTAAGATCTCTTCATGATTTTATCCCCTCATAAAGTGATAACTAGGGTTTTTCTTGCCCTTCCTCCATACTAAGGTTTGATTTTTCCATTTGTGGGTCTCCCTTAGACTCCATCACCTAAGGATCAAGCATTGGTCATCCACATATGTGATCACATTGTAACCACTCTAACTACCATGGGTCCTAGGATCAGATCTTATGGAGCTACTACTAGGTCAAGTGGCAACAATGGAGCAATAACCTACTGTCACCTTAGCTATAGTTCCCTGCTCTTCATGAACTTTCACCGATGGGAGGAGACTCGATATAAGAGGAATCACAAGGATGAGTAGATCAGTGAATGGGTGGATATTGATTCCTAGAGCCTATTCACAAGAGAGACCCAATTAAATGGTTTACTTGCTTAAGAAGCAAGGTGATGGGCTCTCTAGGAAGGGCTAAAAGGGTACTTAACCTAGGTTTGGAGAATATCCCTTGACAAGTGGTGTCCTAGACATAAGAATCATTAAGGAGAAGTGGCTTCTATGTGTTCCTTGTAGAGTTTGAGTTTTGAGGTTGTGGGACCATAAAGAACCCAAGTGGACCCAAACTAGGTCAAGGGTGCAGAGTTGATCAACAAAAGAGGAGCTTGACTTGGTTAGGGAGGAGAATAGGATCAAAGGACTATTTTTTTTTTGAAATTTGAATGCAATGATCCAAATGAGGACACTAACCAAAATCAAGTTAGGGAGAGAAATGACCCTCGAGTTAGGGCTTGCGATATCTCGGGATTCCACCATCGGATTGTGCTCAAAATTGGAGGACCCCTTGAGAAGATCACAACCCAATTGTGGACCAATTTTCAAGGTGTTTGGATGGCTACAAAATATTTCGTTCGATGCCCTAAGTGACCTACTAGGGTTAGGGATGGAATTGGAAAATATGAGAAAAAGAAGGGTAATTTTGACGTTCCTTACTTCTTGGGCTTAATGGAGTAAAGATACACCTAGATCGAGAATTTTCATATGCTAAGGAGCCCTAGATGGCTTTCGCTAGCCTTTCAAGGTGAAACAACAAGGTCATTAGGGTTTTATACTTCAAATTTGCAAGGAGATGAAGTTTCGAGGTCTTTCAACCTATGAGGTGCCTCTAGGAACATTCACTCACTCCCTCAAAGAGAAACACATGCATTAAATTACTTATTCAAGGTTTCAAGAAGAATTTCACATTACTTTAACCCACACAAGAATAATGATAGGAATACCATGCATTAGACAAGTAAGATAACAAGAATATCATTAAAATTTCACTTACATGAGAGGGAGAGAGTATATCCATTCATCAACTTCACATTAGAAAGAAGCTCCAAAGACAATAGCCAAAATCCAAACATCATAGTGCATCAAGAAACTCCAAAAATTTCGTCCCGGAAACAAGTGTGAAAATCTCTCAAGAGATACTAATCCAATCCAAGTGATGATGAGAGGAATGAATGAGCCTATCACCTATTTATACAATCTAAAAGGGAGTTCAAATCGACTAATTAGCCTAATAATGCCCCAAATCATAAAATAATGTACAATACTGATATGACTTGGTGACTTGGTCCTGACAGCGTCCAGGGAGGATTGGACGCTGGCACAAAGTGTTATGGGAGTGTCTGGGAGGCTAGGGTTTCCTCTGGTCAATTTGGTCCCCGAACGCACGCACAATATGGTCTCGAGAGCATCCGAGTTGCCATAGACACAAGCACAAAAGCCTTATGAGAGCGTCTAGGGTTCGAGGCAGATCTGGGTATGTTTTACCCCTGATGCCCTCATCTAGTTCACTTGGGAGCGTCCAGATTTGTTCCGGACGCAGTCTTTCAGTTCTGCAGAGAGCGTCCAAGATTGTTATAGACACTCACGCAACTCCTCCTCCCTGCTTCGAGGACTCAAAGATGAGATTCCTGTATTCCAAAGACTCCTCCCAGTGACAACAATGTTCAACACAGTGACAACAATATCCAACAATTGACTACAATCAGTGACAACTCACTACAATCCTTAGAATTAGGGTTGTGATTATAAGCATGATTAGATATGTTTCATGGATATCATAGTTGTTTTGTTGCATAGATAAAGTTATGGATCATTGTACTCTCTCTTTCTAAATCATTTGATGACGATCTAAGAAGAAGAAGATTTGCAAGGGTTTTCCCCATAGTGGGTTTTGCCCTGGTCTCGGACCAATCCTGGTGTCGCTATGTGTGTGCATGCTTTTCTTTTATTGTTCCTTTATGCTCCACTGCATTGATGATGATGATGTTGTTCTTTCTATATAATTGCATATGCTGATGAATGATGGTGTAGATCTGAAAATGTAATGATGATATGGGGTGAACTTAATGTATTAATGAAGAAATGAAATTATTGAAGCAAAGAACAATGTAGCCCTATGCAAAATTAACAAAGGTGAGGGCTCGTGGATAATTCAACTATGTTATTTAGATGTTGGAGAAGGAATGGGAAAGCAAGGCCTTTGTCAAAGTCATCATCGATGTCATAAATAGAGCCTGCTCTTTCCAACAAACCTTCTTCATGCGTGGGAAAACAATGATCCTCCCTTTCGATGGTGAGGGTAGACTGTAGGCATATCATCATGAGTAATGTCCTGGAGAAAAGGAAAATCAATTTCAACCTCGTTTTCTGTGTCAAAATCATAAATAGGGTCATAGTCAAAATGATGGCTTCCCACATCCCATTTTCCTTCATTAATGCACAAGAAATCATAAATGTCATTATCATAGGAAGCTACAATACCCATATCTTCAAATTTCCTTTCTTGAATGAAAGTCCCCACTTCATTTTGTTCATCCTCATGGTCTCCAATGAGGCTCTAACTCATGCCATGCACATTCTCAATCCTTAAATTTGCATCCTGAAGGTCCTCTATGGCTTTATGACCATCACGATCTTCTTTAGATGGATTCCATTCTTCCAAATATTCCTCACTCACATGATGGCCCTCCACACTTGAATTTTCTTCAAGGTCACCTTGATCATCCAATTGATTACATTCTATGGGGATTTGTGATTGATTATAATATTTTTCATTGATAAGGTTAGTCAAAATATTAAAAGAACAAATTTGGTTAGCAAATTCAAAGAGATGACTAGGATCCTTCTCATAGGCACACATTATTATGTAGAGTTGTTTTTGTGTTATCCCATGAAACATGAGCATAAATTCTTTATTCATGCTTTCTAGTAAATATTCACAAAACTCGACATATTGGTCCACAACTTTTGAAGTTTTTGAAGGTCTTGATCATTGAGTTTTGCAAAGGTGTCTTCTTTTCAACAATAAGCCATTTTTCATGATTTTGCATATTAGGATAAAAATGGAGGTCCCAGGGTGAATGTAAATGCTTATAGATACTTGCTTCACCTTACAAGCATTCCTTGGAGTTCAATGAAGAACTAGGGCTTTGTTATTCCAGTGGAGTCACCAAGAATTATATATCGATATTGTCGTATGGGCAACAAGATACATGTTTTGTGCCCCGGCAATGATGCCAAAATGTTACTGCTTAAACTAGCAAGGGTCCTAGGAGGGGATCCTATGGAGCTACTACTAGGTCAAGTGGCAATAATGGAGCAATATCCACCATCACCTTAGCTATATCTCCTTGGTCTTTACAGACTTCCATCGATGGCAGTGTTGGAAAATGTAACTATGTCCAGTGTTCATTAATGTACTTGAGTCATCATGAAATGTACTTGTCAAAAGAATAAAGAAAATAATTTTTATTATTGTAAAAATGACTTATTAAAGCATGGGTTTCATGCTTGAGTCATCATTATATTAGTCAAAGTCCCTATTGTGGACTCCTAGGATTAATATTGAGTTTATAGACATTGTACATTCAAAGAGACCCTTCTTGGGCTTTTGAATCATGTAAAAAGGTTTAGTATTGAGTGAAATATGATTTATGTATCCTCCACATCAAGTCGGCCTAAGGACCTTATTTGACCTCACATGGAGCCTATAAATACAAGCTCATCGAATTCATTTGGAGCATCAATCTCACACACAAGTTCAAAATATCTTGTAGCTGGGAAAAAGTGCGAAGTTCTCTTGTCGCTGGGAAAGAGTGCCAAGTCTGTTTCCGGGAAGCTGAGTCAAAGATCACTTTGTTGGCATGGATTCTCTCTGTATGATGAACTACATAAGAATGGGTTTCAACATTGCTGGTAGCTGGATAAAAAAGGTCATCTACTACTTGTTCAACAAGGACAAAAGTCAAGGATTCTTGGCTGCGCTTACAGGTTCTCTTACTAATAACAATGCATGGATCATTGATAGTGTAGCATCAAGTCACATGGCAGGTGAAGGTAAACAACTTCATACACTATCAAAGGAGCCATCTTCTCATGGAGTGGAATTGGGTGGCAACAGAAGCTATGCTGTTAGAGGCCTAGGATTAACATCATTGAAGCTGGATAATGGATCGACACTGCATTCTATATGTTTGAGGTTTGAAAAAGAATTTTCCTTTTATTGTTTAGAAAGGAGAATAATTGTTTTTGTTGATGGAAAAGTATTGGTTTGGGAAAAATACTCTAGTATTGATAAATCTAGGGTTATTAGAGTTCGTGAAATTAGGTCTAAATATATATTAGACCTCATCCATTTCGATGTGTGTGGGCCTATGTCTGACAAATCAATTGGAAGTCATCTCTATTATGTGACATTCATTGATGACCATACTAGAAAGACATGGCTCTACCTTTTCAAGACAAAAGATGAAGTATTTGATAAGTTCAAGGAGTTTAGGGCTAAAGTGGAAATAAAAACTCTGAGGTCTGACAATGGTGGGAAATACACTTCTAAGGAATTGATTGCATATTGTAAGGAAACAGGTATTAAGAGGGAACTCATTATTCCCTATTATCTCAAACAAAATGGATTGGACGAAAGGAAGAATAGGTCAATTGAAGAAGGCATTCGAACTATGCTCCTTGATCTAGATCTACCAAAGTTCTTATGGGAAGAAGCATCGATAACAACCGTATAAGAGTCTTGATAATACTACACTCGAAGAAGTATTCAGAGGAAAGAAGCCAAGTATGGATCACCTCCGAGTCTCTAGAAGTCCAACATATATTCATGTTCCGAAAGACATCTGCTATATTATTGTTTTGAGGCTTTTGCGATCAGTGCTTTGTGTATTGTTTTCTTTCGGAGTTCTCGCATCCATGATTGTTTGTATCGATGTTTCGAGCCATCCACCGTGGCTCATCATCAGGATAGATCAGTAATCATGTAGGACAGATCTCATTGGACAATGTGAGATCTGCCTTGTTTTTGGCTATCATAGATCTTAGATGTTCGAATACCCGAATCTCTTGTAATTTCTCCCTTCCGTATAGGGTTAAAATTATTGTTTTGAGGCTTCTGCGATCAATGCTTTGTGTGTTGTTTTCTTCCGGAGTTCTCGCATCCATGATCGTTTGTATCGACGTTTCGAGTCATCCACCGTGGTTCATCATTAGGATAGAACAGTATTTATGTAGGACAAATCTCATTGGACAATGTGAGATTTGCCTTGTTCTGAAAGAGTATGAAGGAGGACCTCTCAAAGGTTTGTCAAGCAACAAAGGTATGCTTTAAATACATCTATTTCTGTATATTGAAAGGATTATTCATTGGACAGTCTATTACTAACATTGTTATGTCTAGCTATATTGAATCATAATGATTATTGTTTTGGGTGATTCATCTCTTGATAAATCTACCCATCCCACTTAATTGATTTTGTAGAACCCTAGACAGTTTTGGAAAACCCTAATGGAAGGGTATGCTAATATGAATGTCTGAAACCCTAAGCTGCTTAGGGCTATTGTGAAATGATATTTGAAGTTTTATTGATGATGTCATGTTTAGAATTTTGGTATGATCAGGAAATCCTAACTTGTTAGGGTTGAATGATAAGGTTGAAAATCTCGAACCTTTGAAGTTTTGGTAATGTTGGGTTTGCTATGTTTCTACATTGAAAACCTAACTCATTAGGGTTTGGTGGAATATGTTAGCAAGACCCTTATAAAGTATTAGAAATGACTTCCTTGGTATGTGTGTGTTTGTCTCATCAAACCCTAGTCCAATCAAGTTTGTTATATGTCTAACTCCTATTGATATTTGTGAATTTGGGCTTGACTAACACATGATATGGAGTTCCTTTGCATGATGATGAATCCCTAGGTATATATAGATATGTCCTTTTGGTCAAAACCCTAACTTGGTCTAGGTCATATGTATTAATGTTGTTGGAAATATGATATTCTTATGATTATGAATTCCTAGATATGTGTGTTGATCTAATTGTTGATGGTCATAAGTCTTAGGATTTAATATAAGTCCTTGTCTGAGATTCTAGGATGATCACATTTGGAAATCTAGGGTTTTGCAACTAAACCCTAGTAGGAAGAAAATTCTCTAGTGTGTGTTATATAACAATTTGAGATCTATTTATATAATGATTATTGAGATTGTGGAAATGTAATTCTAGGGTTTTGGAGTTGAACCTTAGTAGAAGTAAAATCTCTAATGTATGATGACAATATGATAATTTGAGATTTGTGTAATATTGTTGAAATCTAAGTTTTGGTTGGATTGATGGTTGATAAAAAATCTAGGGTTTGCAACTAACCCTAGTGGAACCTGGTCATATTAATATTTAAGCTGTGGTTGGTTGTGATTGATGGAATCTAGGATTTGTATGAAACCCTAGTGAGAAGTCTAACATATGACTGTTGAAAAATTGTTAGATGCTTTATATTTGTCAGAATTGTTTCTAGGGTTTGCTATATGTTGTAGTAAGGTATGTCATACCTTTGGAAGAAACATTGAAACCCTAGATGGAATGAAAGTTGTTGTGAAGTAGTCTACGGTTTATGACAATGTCGCTTGCAAGATGTTGAAGAGTATATGACTCTTGTTTCTAATTAACTCTGGGTATCTGATATGTATAAAATTGAAATGCTTCTGTGATTCTAATATGGATAACTTCATGCTTCTATAGATTTGGTTGTACTTTCTATCTAAGTTGTGTAGGTACACAATCTTCAAATTGGTGAAGATGCTTGATGTGACAAGCATGATGAGGATGATAATAACTATGATGAAATGGTTGGAAGCCACAAAAGATTTTCTGATGAAGAAAAGAAGTAGAACTCCCTAAGTTTAAAGGGAGTCTGGATGGAATCTCCCTAGGATAAGAGGATGGTTGAGAATATTCCATGTATAGGAATGATTAGATCCTCTTTGTTTAAGAGAGAGTAACATATATGATTCTATGCTTCATGCGTCATGCACTAGACCAGGACTAACAACCGTAAGTTTTAGTGAAGGCCATGAGTAGGAGAAGGAAATTGGAGAATGCACTTTGAGGTACTGATAAAAGAAGGAAAGCATGATCCAATTGAAGAACATGTAGCTGCATATGAAGTAGGAAAGAAAAATGTATGATTGAGGATTCTTCTGTCAAAGATTCGGTTGATAGTCCTACTATGGAAAGTTGAGAAGCAACATCAAGTTGTCTAGAAGACCCCAGAGGTTTGTATTTGATTATGTACATGTGAAAGTATATTATTGATTGGGGTTGTGTTTGTACATGTGAATCTCTCGAAGGTTTTGATAGCATGCTCGTTACCAATCAGTTTGATTGGGAGAGATTGGTTATCCTTGATTTGCTGGATTAAGGAGTGTTAAGGCTTTGTGAGTGAAACATTGCTTGGGAAGAGATCTGGCCGACACTTCGTGTTGATGTCTGAAAAGGTGGTGTCGGTTATTGAGCTTTGTTTTGGATACACATCTGGATTTTTGGGTTGATGGTTAGAAAGAAAGCTTGATGGTACCTAGAGGGATTGAAAGCTTGAGTCCATCTTAGTCCCACATGGATAGATTTCCTTGGTGAGGAATCTAGTCTATGGCATTGCGGTGCCTAAATTGTTGAGAGGCCAATGGATAGATTTCCCTGGTCAAGAATGTAGTCCATGGCATTGCGGTGCCTAAATTTCTTCATGGTTCATATAGTTTGAGATCTTACATTGTATTTGTACATTATGAATGCCTCCCTAGTTAAGAGGGAGTGTTGGAAAATGTAACTATGTTCATTCTTAATTAATGTACTTGAGTCATCATGAAATGTACTTGTCAAAAGAATAAAGAAAATAATTTTTATTATAGTAACAATGACTTATTAAAGCATGGGTTTCATGCTTGGGTCATCATTATATTAGTCAAAGTCCCCATTATGGACTCCTAGGATTAATATTGAGTTTATAGAGTCATTGTACATTCAAAGAGACCCTTCTTGAGATTTTGAATCATGTAAAAAGGTTTAGTATTGAGTCAAATATGATTTATGTATCCTCCACATCAAGTTGGACTAGAGGAAGATCAAGTCGGCTTAAGGACCCTATTTGACCTAACATGGAGCCTATAAATACATGCTCATCAAATTCATTTGGAACATCAATATCACACACAAGTTCAAAATCTCTTGTAGTTGGGAAAAAGTGCAAAGTTCTCTTGTCACTGGGAAATAATGCACAATCTATTGCCGGGAAGTCGAAGTGAATGTGAGTTTGGGGAAGCTTAAGGAGAAAGGAAAACTCGAAATTTTGGTGCCTCTCTCTCTCTCTCTATTTCGTGGTCTGGATTGGGAGATCGAAGTCTCCTAAGTTTCGCTATTGCTGGAAGCTACCTGTTGCCTAAAGGGGTCGAAGATCTGGGAGGCTGACTTGGTGTGTAGGGATAGTCTGCTCTTGGTCTAGGGTGAAGAGTCTCAAATAATACTATTGAAAGGAATAATTATTTTGACTGAGTTTTCCCCTCAAGGGGGAATTTTCCTTGGCATGTACCTATATCTTGTGTCTCTTGTTTTGTGATCTTCAAACACATATAATATGGTAATTGCTCTATGAAATATAAGATAATAAATAAGTAGAATAATCCAACACACTCACAAGTAATTATCAAGGAAGGAGAATCAAACCCTAATATAATTACTTTGATTTTCCAACAAGGAGGAGACCCGATATAAGAGGAATCACAAGGATGAATAGATCAATGAATGGGTGGAGAGTGATTCCTAGAGCCTATTCACAAGAGAGACTCAATTAAATGGTTTTCTTTATTAAGAAGCAAGGTGGTGGGCTCTCTAGGAAGGACTAAAAGAGTACTTAAACCTATTTTTGGAAAATATCCCTTGACAAGAGGTGTGCTAGACCTAACAATCCTTAAGGAGAAGTGGCTTCTATGTGATCCTTGTAGAATTTGAGTTACAAGGTTGCGGGACGACAAAGAACCCAAGTGGACTCAAACTAGGTCAAAGGTTTGGAGTTTGTCAGATCAGGAGGTAACTCCTCAATGCAAATTGTGTTTCTTCATTAAGATTTCTCATGGTTATATACAAGGAGGGAGAGACTCTTGGGCTTCACCTCGAGTGTCTTTTCATTTTCCTATTCTCCATTATTTACTATTTACATTATTTACAAATGTTCACCCAATCCCAATGAATAGGTGTCAACATTCCCCCCGTAATCTGAAGGGATGTTGGTGAGTCCAAGCATCGTTCTAAACCTTTCAAACTTTTTTCTTCCAATTGCTTTGTTGAATATGTTTGCAATCTGCTCATTAGTGGAACAATGGCGTAGATGGATTGTCTTGGCCTCAACATGATGTCAAATTAGATGGTATTTTGTATTGATGTGCTTCGTTTGATCATGGAACTTTGGGTTCTTGGCCAATTTTATTGCAAAGCTGTTGTCAATCATGAGTGGAGTTGAATGTACTTGTTTCGCCTGCAAATCTTCCAAAATTTTCCTGAGACACACAATTTCTTTTGTTACCTTAGCTGTTGCCAAATATTCTGCCTCTGTTGTGGAATATGCTGGAACTAATTGTTTGCGTGATCTCCAGGAGATAGCTCCTAATCCAAGACTCATAGCATAACCTGAAGTAGATACCCTAGTTACTTTGTCTCCATTGAACTCTGAATCAAAGTATCACAAGGCTTTTGCATAAACCTGGAGAGGATAAAGTGGCTTGATAAAATCTATAAGAAGAATGTCTAGTTCAACATTAGTGACTTTGATATCATGCATAATAGATATTACTTCCGATACTAAAGCAAGAGGATCATCAGTTTTCAATTCCAAACCGAACAATTTAATCATCAATTGGACAACTTCAAGTTCAAAGTGTGAGTCATAGAGTTCCTTCAATTTCTGTGAGGCTTCAAAAGCATTTGAAAATGGTGAAATATGACGACTCACCTCTTCATTTACAGACGCTGCAATCAATGCATAGGCCTTCCTATTATTGTTTTCCCAAATAACAAATTCCTTGTCTGAGGTAGGCTTTTCATGTTCATTATCTCCTTCTCTGACACAAACTCCTTTCCACAACTCATTAAAAATGAGAGTGTGTTTTATCTTTCTTGACCATTCAGGGTGGTTCTCTTTTCCTGAGAGAACTACTCCAACAATAGACATCAATGAATGCATTTTAAAGACTGTACTGCGTAAAAAATATACTATGCTGTCAATATATAAAATTTCATTCCTAGTGGTAAAAAAAAGGGCAGTTCTGGTGTAAAATTGTAAAAAAAAAATTCACTTTGATATGTAGGACAAAGGTAATACTTTGGGGAGTTATTACTTGGTGGAGGTGGTAAGAGGGGAGGGTATTATATGGGGAAGGGTTGAAGGGGAAGGGGGTCAACGGATGGTGGGAACATAGTTGTATTAACCGAGCAGTATTATGAAAGGGTATGAGCGGTATTATACAATGTTGGTGGAGTGTAGAGTAGCGTTTTCTGCGCAGGGGGGAGAGGATGAATACAAAAGAAAGGCCATTTTATACCAAGGAAGCAGTGGGAAGAGGGATTAACTTGTATAGGCCACCATTAACCTGTGTATGGAGGTAGCAAAATGTTGTATGACAGGGGCCACATATGGCAGCAACAACGGTGTGGAGAGGGGTGTGAGGGGACCGCGTATGGCAACGAAAGCGCAGTGAGGAGGGGTGTGAGGGGAACGTAGTGACCAGGAGTGAGGAGCATAGTTGAGGGTCGAAGCGGTATAAATTGTGTGGAGGGTCGAGGTCGTGAGCGGTGTGATAGGAGAATTGGCAAGGGACAGAAGCCGTGGGGAGTTGTTAGCAACGTATGTATGAAGAGAACCTTTGAATGTAGTGGATTTGGGATATTAACGTAGTGTTGTGATTGTGGAGGCAGCGCACAGTTAGGATATTAACACTGAAGGCAGAGCGTGGAGTATTACCAGAGTGAGCAAGAAGATAGGCAGTGGGAAACGCAGTGGGAGATTTCTTCAGTGCGATGGAGGGGACGAGAGGCGGTGAGGTGCTGAAGTATTACCAGACGCATACCAAAATCGCATCGCAGTTAAATTAAAAATATGTTGGGTTCACTAAACGCATACCATTCATGCATTCAATAAAACTAACATAGAGGGCAGAGAGCATGGCAACGAACAAAGAGCATGACAGACTGCAGAAATGGCATAAGGGAGTTACAAGGGCAAGAAAGCTAAAAAATGGAGCTGACTCTGATACCATGTTAGGCTAGGAGGTAACTCCTCAATGCAAATCGTGTTTCTTCATTAAGATTGCTCATCGTTATATACAAGGAGGGAGAGACTCTTGGGCTTCACCTCCATTGTCTCTTCATTTCCCTATTCTCCATTATTACAATTTACATTATTTACAAATGTTCACCCAATTCCAATGATTAGGTGTCAACAAAGTTGATCAACAAAGAGAGGGGCTTGACCTCGTTAGGGAGGAGAATAGAATCAAAGGACTAATGTCCTTTTGAAATTTGAATTCAATGATCCAAATGAGGACAGTAACCCAAATCAACTTGGGGAGAGAAATGATTTTCAATCTAGGGCTTGCGATATCTCAGGATTCCACCATTGGATTGTGCTCGAGCTTAGAGGACCCCTTGAGAAGATCCCATCGTAGTTGTGGACAAAGTTTCAAGATGTTTGGATGGCTACAAAAGATTGCGCTTGATGCCCTAGGTGACCTACTAGGGTTAGGCCTAGAATTGGAAAAGATGGGAAAAAGAGGGGTAATTTTGACCACCAAAGCGATGCGAGGATCAGTGCCTTGCTTCTTGGGCTTAATGGAGTTAAGATTCACCTAGATCGAGAATTTTCACATGCTACAGATCCCTATATTACTTTTGCTAGCCTTTCAAGGTGCAACAACAAGGTCATTAGGGTTTTATACTTAAAATTTGCAAGGAGATGAAGTTTTGAGGTCTTTCAACCTATGATGTGCCTCTAGGAACGTTCACCCACTCCCTCAGAGAGAAACACATGCATTAAATCACTTATTCAAGGTTTCCAGAAGAATTTCGCATTACTTTAACCCATACAAGAATAATGGTAAAAATACCATGCATTAGACAAGTAAGATAACAAGAATAACATTAAAATTTCACTTACATGAGAAAGAGCGTATATCCACTCATCAACTTTGCATTAGAAAGAAGCTCCAAAGACAATAACGAAAATCCAAACATTATAGTGCATCAAGAAACTCCAAAAATTTCGTCCCAGAAACAAGTGTGAAAGTCTCCCAAGAGATACTAATCCAATCCAAGTGATGATGAGAGGAATGAATGAGCCTCTCATCTATTTATACAATCCATAAGGGGGTTCAAATATCCTAATTAGCCTAATAATGCCCCAAATCATAAAATAATGTACAATAATGATATGACTTGGTGACAAGCCCAACAAGATAACTCCAAAATATAAATATAAGCTTGTCAAGAGGGAAAAATAGTAAACATAATGAGTCGTTGGGCCATTGAGAAGGCCTAGTGGAGTCCAAAGTGTGCCAAGGTGAGAGAATAGGCTCCAATCATCGTGAATAAGGGGTTGGCCCCTTGATATCCAAGAAAGTCACATGTGGTGTCCCCAAGTGGGTGTGGGGGCACAATGACATCCTCATGGGTTTCCAAGTGGATAGATAATGCCTGTAAACCATCTGCAAGGGCTAGGATGATGACATGAGGCTTCCTTGTCTCTTGTAGTGAGACACATCCTCATCTGGACCCTGAAACTTCTGCCAAGTGTGTGGTACAAGTGTGAAGCCGACTAGGCATGGTGATCCAGAGGCATCATCCTCATCCAAAAGGTGGAACACGAGCAATCACTGAAAGGTGCTGGGGATCGATGAAGTGCTCTCTGCTATGGTAGAGGCCCATGGCTCTCTATGCTCACCTTACAAGTGCCATTGTGACCCTCTGTAGGGCTTCGATCTTGTATAGGGAGACTAAACCCCAGACAATGACCCATCTGCAATCCTGCATAAGATCCAATGTGTCCTCTCGCCTTCCAGTACAATAAATCATTAGAGTAATCAAGTAAACGAGCTTAAAAATCGTTAAACACAAGTTGACACTTCATAATGGCGTGCCCTTCCATAGTGGGCTTTGGCATGTACAGGTGTCTCCAAGATCAAAAAGAGGTTAACGAAAGGCCCTATCAGGTGGTTTCATCCTCTAAAGGGGGTGACATGTCCATGGTGCATCCATCAAACGGTAGGAGGCCTATGATATAATGATGGAATGGAGTGGGGGTGAAGGGGATGTTGCGGGCGACATGCCATGGTACAAGAGTAATTAGTATAGGACAACCCACACTTGAGTATTTGAGTGTAGGAGGGAGAAATCATGGTACATGAGTTACCCCGACCTTTGTTTTTCCACCCTTCTTCATATGCCTTTTTCCTTTTATTAATTTTTTTTCTTTGTAACTGCTCGAGGCTCTAGGGGATGTGAACATGATGTGTAGGATATAGTAGTTCATTGCCCACTAGGGATTGGACAACCATGGGTTCCTTAATAATGGATGGGCCTCATCTAGGGCCCAAAGGAACCATGGTGATGGCTATGGATAAGGGGTAGAGCTCATGTTTGGCTTTTGCACATGTGCTAAATTTCTATGTCTCGGCCATCTTTTGCATTTTATGGTACAATTTCCTGTTGAGAGTGGCCAACTATGCTTTTTCTTTTCTTTTTAGTTGCATCAATCTTCAGGGCATCGTTCCAAGCACAACCCAAGCTATGGACAAGGGGAGGGGTAACGCTAACTCCTTGTGGACATTGATGAGGCTCATCAATGGATAAATTATATGGACCTTAATGCACCTCCATCTTATTAAAATCAAATTTTCTCATAATTCTTTACATGTTTTAATTATATTTTGCTTAATGAGAGGAGTAAAAATGAGATGTCATGTCTAGTGGCTAATGTGCATTGATTGCATGTTTTGGAGCAAATTTTGGCTAATTAAAGTGCAGGAACTCGAATGAGACAAATAAGAGAGATTATAGGAGATAGGATCTCCCTCCTTCACTCCTCACTCACTCGAAGATTCCTCAATCAAATCTCATCAACTCGGAGTTGCAAGCAGTCGAGTCATGAGGATCATTGGCAGCGAAGCCAATGACAATTGAAGACCAATTGATCTTGAGATTAGGAGCCAAGCCTCCCTAAATTTAAGGAAGTTGCTGGTAACTTCAGTTGTATAAATAAAGAGGCATAGAGCCTCATTAGGATTTAGATTTTTTGTTCAAGAAGCTAAGCAACATTTTCGAGTTGAAGCATTGTAACTGAGCACTCTTGTGTATTTTTGATATTTTAATGAAAATGAGAAGAATTCCCTTGATCCTGCACCGAGTTGACTCAGAGGACCGAAGCTCTTGGGTTAGGGCCCAACCCTAGCAGCAGAGGCGCTTCTTTTTGTAGATGTATGCTTAGATTTTATTCATAGTTAGTTGCTGAACTAATTTTGGTGTTGTTAATTTGCAAGTATTGGTAGGGCTAATTAGTTTGCTTCCATTTGTGAATAATTCTAACAGTAGCATCGTAGTGACAAGAAGATATTCCAGAAAGGCTGTCAGCAAGTGGTTTCCACATTCATTTCTCCCTTTCAGGGATCATGATTTGAGGAACACTTCCCATACAATAAACATAATTCTTGCTTTTCCGTGTAATCTAGGGTTTCTTGATAATTAGGGTCATCATCTTTCAGTTTCATAGGATAAGTTGTAATTGGCATTTATGATATCTTAGGTTTCGTACTGATTTCACAACACTTTTGTATTAATTCCAAGCACTTCCATTCATGAACTTAGCAAATAAATGGTAACAACTCTGTTTTCTTCTAGGTGAATAAACCCTTCTTGTTTATAGATGAAATTATGTATAAATGCAAACAATGATGTGTGTTGTTGCAGGAGCTTCTGCATTGTAGGGAGACCTCATCTCATTAGCCTCATCCAAGCCATATCCACCCATGATTGCCAAAAGTCACTAAGGTCTCAATTCGAATTCTTGTTTCAGAAGGAAAACATGCCATTTCCATTGAGCAAATCCAACCATCTTAAAACTTTTGCTTGAGTTCTAAGTAGTGTCTACCACTTCCATGCCTTATTCCCTCATTCACCTTTCCCAAGCTTCATTCCACCTTCTAGACCACTTCCTAAGCTTTCGGCCTTTTTCCTGTAGTAAAACAGGGGATCCTATAGGAGAACTAGTACATCTTGTAGATATCCTGTAGCAGCCCGTTTTGAGTTCGAATTGAGAAAAATCATCACTGAAGCCAGAATTAGGCCCCTACTTGACCTCCAAGCCATCAAAACCATTGTATGCCTCTTTCTCCAGACCTGTTTTCCCTGCCAAAGAACAAGGAAAGATTAGCATTTACTTTTATAAAGCAAAAAGGTTAAAAAAAGAGGAGTTCTTTTATATTTACTCATGCACACTACAGTTAGTACTCTTTAGATCAAATTTCATGCTTAGATTAGTTAAAACCTCACATGTGTTAAAGTAGGGTTAAATTAGGGTTCTTTTGAAAGCAAGGTGTGTTAACAAGTAGATAGAGGATTTCATGTTACTTTGCAAGCATTTTTTCAGTCTTTCATTCTTGCAATTAGGCATCATTTATTTTCTCTCATTTAGGGTAAATTTCCCTTCTCCTGTTGGTAATCAGACTTCTTCTTGTCACTAGAAGGCTGGTTTGAGAAACCCTCGTGGTCTATCGCCCCAGCTAAGCAGTGACAAGAGTAGACCAATTACATCTATTTGTGTATACAACATTGTCACCTCCAAGTTTGTACGAACCCCGGGTTGATGAAGTAAAGTGGTAGCCCCAGGAGTTGCAACATCCTTGCTGCAAAACTGGTGCTCATCACCTTTTGGCGTCGTTGTCGGGGAGGTGTCTGAGTAGATGTGATTTCTACTTTCTTTCCTTATTTCTTTCTCATTCTGCAAATAGTTCCATTCAACAAGTAGTCGTAATTTGTTTTTTGTTTCTTTCAATTCCGTAATTAGTTTCATTCAACAAGTAGGTGCAATTTGGTTTTGTTTTCTTTCCATTCTGCAAGAAGTTCAGAAACAAAAGAAAACCCTGAAAAAAGAAAAAAACTCCTTTCATGCCTCGTAGGAATAGAGACAAGAGTAGACCAATTACATCTATTTGTGTATACAACATTGTCACCTCCAAGTTTGTACGAACCCCGTGTTGATGAAGTAAAGTGGTAGCCCCAGGAGTTGCAACATCCTTGCTGCAATACTGGTGCTCATCACCTTTTGGCGTCGTTGCCGGGAAGGTGTCTGAGTAGATGTGATTTCTACTTTCTTTCCTTATTTCTTTCTCATTCTGCAAATAGTTCCATTCAACAAGTAGTCGCAATTTGGTTTTTCTTTCTTTGAATTCTGCAATTAGTTTCATTCAACAAGTAGGTGAAATTCGGTTTTGTTTTCTTTCCATTCTGCAAGAAGTTCAGAAACAAAAGAAAAACCTGAAAATAGAAAAAAAACTCCTTTCATGCCTCGTAGGAATAGAGACAACTTAGGAAAATTTCTGCCAAATACGCCCACCACTTCAAACAACTAACCTTCCCTCTTCTTTGGTGGCTGTGAGCTAGAAGACCCCTTAGGCGAACAACCTGATATTTTTGAAGAGCCTATAGGGGAAGAAGAAGAAATCATTCGACCAACTAACACAATGGCTGAAAATAGAAATGAAAGGGGAGACAAAGAAAGAGTTGAGGGTGCTTTTCCCATCAGAGAAACTAATGGGGATGCTAAGATGAAAAACATAAGACCCTATGCTCTTCCTCACTTCCATGGCCTGACCTCAGAAGATCCAGATACTTTTTTGTTTGAGTTTGCTGTCATACGCAGAGCTTATGATTACACCTCTAATGATCAGAAGTTGAAATTATTCCCATCCACTCTCAAGGATGCAGCCCTGCGCTAGTTCATGGGTTTACCTGGGGATAGTATCACCACTTGGGCTTAGATGAAACAAGCCTTCAACAACAAGTATAGGGACTACTGCAGGTTCAAAGATACCAAAGAGGAAATTTTTAGAATGACATTGGAACATGATGAATCTTTGGATGATTACGAGGAAAGATTCCAACTTAGTGACAAATGGGCCAGGTGCACCCTTGATCTTGAATCACTTAAGTTAGTCCTTCTCAGGGGGATTAAGGAAGATCCCTAGAAATCCTAAACTTGTTGTCAGGAGGGGACATTTACTAGTTATCCTATGATGATATCAAGACAATTTTCAAGAATCATTCCGGGGTAGCTAGAAAGAAGGGTAGGGCTAATCAAGCGGTGGCCAGTTCATCATTTTCCAATACATCCATAAAAAGTGAAATTAGGAATTGTTAGCACTTCAGGAAACTCTCCTAGGTTGTAGCTCGGAGATGCCTGGTAACATATAAATCTTCAATATTGTTCTCTGAACTATTGGAATGGATTAGGGTTTGGATCAAGTCAGATGACTGTTTCAACTTTGTTTTCACTCAAGACATGCATGAACACCCTCAGCTTGACAAGGCTTTTGACCACTAATGCTCAATAGTTTATAGATTCAATGAATAGATGGAGAATCTTGACTATACCAACAGATGCATACATAAACACATATGAATGGATTGCTATAGAAAGTAAATGAAGCTTGCAAATCTAATTTATCAACGCAGAGATAAGATGACAATTATCTGGCATTAGACACAGAAGAAAACATGAATAACCTATTCAAGTGCAAGCTTAGAACAGAGGAGAAGATGGAAATTGAACATATAACAACAAAAGAAGTTTGTATTACTGGAATGAAGATGACACACTGGGAGGAATAGAGTATCCACAGTCTCCAAAAGTTGATCCTCTATTCCTTTGAACTTTCGGCCATTTATAGGCTTTTTACAATACTCTCGAACTCATTGAGGCTCGAGATGTCTTAATCTGTCCCCTCTGTCTTCTAACTACTTTATGCCATAACTAGACAAACATGAGCTCAGAGAGCTCTGTTTCTAACAAACACGGTAATCAAATTCTAGTAATTTCGCCACGCTGTGGGGTACGGGGGCTGTTGGATCGGAAGGAATGAGCGGAGGAGATCAATCGCCGGATGCTTGAAGTCATGGCGGGAGCGAAATATGGTTTATATCGGACAGTCATTAGGCGGTAAGTGGTAAAGGTCGGAGCCCGCCCGATTCCATTCATTGGGCGCCACATAGTAGTGGAGGAGAGAGAGGAAACCGCTTTATCGGGCGCGTATCCCTCTCTGTTGTTGCTCGAGTGATATGTGCGATAGCCATTAGATCTGGCGGAAATGATCTAACTGTGGTGATTGGTCGGAGCGGTTGAGCGTAAATCGTTAGTCGGATGAAGTGTGGACTGTCAGATCAGTGGGAAGATCGACGACGAGGATCGGAGAATGGAGAGCGCAGCGGAAAGGAGATGAACCGAGAGTGGACCTACCGATATTTATGAGCGCGGGTGTATAATTTTTGAAGTCCGGCTTGTGGTCAAAGAGGAGCAAGAGAAGACGTGGACCATCGGAGCTAAAACATGGGACATTTCCGTTAAAATAGCAGCAGTGCACCTCAGGGCTAACATTGGCTCCTTCTGGGGATGAAAGCCTACCTGTGAGGTTTCAAGCACTGCAGACCACTGCCTTTCCAGTAATAACCAAAACAAACTTATCTCCTATTGTTCCATTGGGCATGGAGTTTAATTGCATAGAAAACAAAAACTAAAAAAAACCTTTTACAACATTAAGGCCTTAAAGCGTCATATGAAGTAAAGTTTCAAAAACCGCCCATTGACTGAGCCATCAAAAACACCTTCCTCCTCCAAATTGTGCAGAATGAAAGTATTGTTCATCTGAACTTGAGCAATGACAAACAATCCCATCCATAAGGCATCAAATTTACCATGGTTGTCCTTCTTGTCCTTTAATGCATCCCATTTGAGAACCTAGTCACCAACCTGAAAACTGTCCATTTTTTCGTTTCTATCAAAGGTTTCTTTGATCTTCTTCTAATGAATTCTTGACTTCTCAACTAGTTGTTCTCTGATCTGCTGTAATTCAACCAAGTTACTCATTCTCCTCGCCATGTCATTCTCTTCATCCTGTTCTTCTTGCAAGAATTTGGCCACAGGGAGAATCAGCTGGATAGGAGAAACAACATCAGTGCCATAAACCAGCTTAAATGGAGAATTTCCTATGGACTTCTTGTTGGTAACTTTGTCAACCCATAGTGCAAACTTCAACTTGGAATCCCAGTTCTTTTTGTTGTCCTCCAACAATTTTTTGATTATTCTTACAAGACTCTTGTTAGATGATTCTGCCAAGCCATTGCCTTGAGGATAATATGAGGTAGAATGCACCAGTTGAATGCCCATGGATTCACACATGACCACCAATTCTTCTGCCCTAAAAGCTGCTGCATTATCAGTGACTAGTTTGGTTGGGCGACCAAATCTAGTGAAAATATTCTCATCCAAGAACTTTATGATAACTTGATGATTAGCATTTTTAGTGGGTATAGCCTCAATCCATTTGGGGAAATAATCAGTGGCTACCAAGATCCGTTTGTGATGGTCACTAGAATGTGGATTGATCTCACCTATGAAGTCCAAGCCCCGCTACTGGAAGGGACCATTGGCATGCACTGGCTTCAAGGGCAGAGATTTTAGTTGTTGTCTTCCTGTAAACCTCTGACATTTGTCACAAGACTTCACAAAAGAAAACGCATCAGAGAACAGAGTAGGCCAATAATACCCAGCTCTCAGGATCTTGTGTGCTGTGGTTTTCTAATAATGGTGCCCTCCACATATGCTAGAATGGATCCGGTGCATGACTTCCACAGCTTGTCCTTTGTCTAGACATCTCAAGAGGATCCCTGATGGGTCTTTCCAATAAAGAAGGTTTTTATTAATGCAAAATTTCGTTGATATGAGTTTAATGGCCTAGGCTTGACTTGAGCTATGCCCTGGAGGGACTTCTAGCTTCTGCAAAAAATGAACTACACTGGAATACCATTCACAGGTGGGTAGATTTTCAGCCAAAGACTGATTCTGCTCTTGCTCTTCTGCTGCTTCCTCTGTTTGCTCACTACCTGAATTTGAACCCATGTAATTGATGTCTAACAAACTGCAATTTTCCTCAGCCATAAGCTTAGTGAAGCCCTGACCTTTGACAAGCTTGGTGGGCTTCACCTCTATGTTGAACTCTATGAATTTTGCATCCATTTAGCTCTCTTTCCATCAATATCTGGCTGAGTTAGGACATCTTTTACTAAGGCTGAAGGTACATACGCTACCACTTTGGAATGCAGAATATAAATTCTGAATGCCTTTAAAGATTTATGAGAGCATAAGCTTGTTTTTCAATAAGGTCATACCTTAGTTCAACATCCCTTAGAGTTTTATTGAAAAAGGCCACAGGGTGCTCTACACCTTCATCATTTTTCTGCGATAGAACTGCTGCAAGTGTATCATAAGAGGCAAAAGAGAAGATATAAAATTCCCTGGTATAATCTGGACTGATTAGAGTGGGAGCTTCCATGATAGCTTGTTTGACGGCTTCAAATGAGCTTCTTGCACCATTTGTCCATTTTATTTTTGATCCTTTCTTCAGCATGGAAGTGATGTGCTTCACTAGCTCTGCAAAGTTTGGAATAAACCTCTTGACAAAGTTAATCTTACCCAACAATGATTGAATGTCCCTTTTTGACTTTGGGATGGACAATGCCTGAATTGCTTGAACTCTTGCTGGATCGATCTTCACACCTTTAGCAGAAACAATATGTCCCAGAAGTTTGCCTTCTTCTAGAGAAAACTGTGATTTCTTTGGGTTCACAGAAATTCCAAACTGTCTGCACTTTAGAAACACCTTATTCAAACGCTGCAAATGGTCCTTGTGACTGCTGGAAAACACTGTTATGTTATCAAGGTAAATAAGGACAAACTTGTCCTTCTCTCCCACAAAGGCTATATCCATGGCCCTATGAAAAGTAGCCCCAACATTCATCAGTCCAAAAGGCATCTTGGAGTACATGAAAGTGCCCCAAGGAGTAGTGAAGGCGGTCTTTTCCTGATCTTCTGGATGTAGAACAATCTGATTGTAACATGAAAATCCATCCAAGAAAGACATGACTCTAGCCCTTGAAACTTTTTGCAGCAAGTGTTCCATCTTAGGCAGGGGGAACACAAAGCCTGATTTCTCCATTCTTCTTTCTTACTACCACAAGGTTAGCTATCCACTTTGAATACCTTAGGGGAACTATGACCTTGGCATCCAACAATTTCTTGATTTCCTTTTCAATGAAAGGCAATAAGAGAGGTCTGATAGGTCTTAATTTCTGCTTAAAAGGGATGGTGTTCTTCTCCAGTGGAATCTTATGCTGAATGATGTTGGTGTCATAGGTCTTAAGATCACTGTACTCCCAAGCAAAAATATCAGCAAATTGTTTCATCAAGGTGCAATACTTGGAACTCTGGGCAGAAGACAAGTGAGTGGACAAATTTATGTACTTTGGATGGTCTGGACTCCCTACATTATGTCTATGAACTGCAAACTCATTTTATTTTTTGGCAGGCTTATAAGGTACGTCATTATGATCAAACAACTTCTCTAGGGGAACCAATCTTTTGGGTATATGGTTACTAGGCAGCTGAACAATGTTATCCTAACCAATCTTGTCTTTTAGCTTGAATTGGTTGCATTCTTCAATGGTTTCGTTGTCTTGGTCAATGTGCATTTCAGAAAATTCATCAATGACTTGTAAAAACCTATTAATTTCATCATCATCTTCAAAAACTTTCCAGTATTTGACATTGTCAGGCAGAGATGGTCTATATTTCACCTGAACTTCATAAGTCAATTTAGGAGGCAAAGGAGGAATAAATGTGCTAGCAGACACAGCAAGGGAATCAACACGCTGGTTCTTCATTCTAGGGATGTAAGAAATGCTAAAAGTATTAAAAGAACCTTTGAGCTTCCATACCTCATCTCTGTATACTTTTAGCCTTGGATGCTTTGCTTGGAAAGTTTTGTTCACTTGCTGAATGATAAGGTCTGCATCTCTGAAAACCTTCAGACCTTTGATGCCCATTTCTTTAGCAATGTTTAAGCCCAATATCAAGGCTTCGTACTCTGCTATGTTATTTGTGACTTGAAAAGTTAACTTGAAAGATAAATGAATGCATTCTTGTGTGGGGGACACAAGGACTACACCTGCCCTTGCAGCTTCCTTAGAGCAAGCTCCATCAAAGAACATGTCCCAAATTTATGGGTCTTCTTCCTCTGTGATCTGGCAAACCGGTTTCCTAAGCTGCATGGAGGCCAATTGAGATTCTTCAATCTGAAGAATACAGGCTCCAAAATCAGTGTCAACAGCATAGATGGGATGATTAGTGGGATTCCTTTCGTCACTGATGATATAAGCCAACTGAGCTTCTCTGTATAATCTCCTACTCTCACCTCCAAAAACTGGGACAGTAGCATAGGGTAGATCATTTTGCAATGTTCCACCTAGTCTCTTGATCCAACCTCTGGAAAGCAACATGCCAAACTTGGGGTGTACATCTGCTACCACAATATCCATCATCATGCTCTTCATGGGCAGCTGAGACAAGGTGATGGATAGGTCTTTGAGTAATCCAAACATTTCACTTTTCTAGAGTCAAAAGAAAACAGGGCATGATAAGGCTTGGTAATGTCAAGACCCAACTCATCCATGACAGCCTTGGGCATTAGATTATGGCTGGCTCTTGTGTCCAGAAGGCAGTTGTGAAGGATTTTGTCATGAATAGTCAAAGGGACATAGAATGATGGGGAGCTGTCATCAAAATTTTCAATCATTGGGCTGAGAGCACAACTGGTTTGTCGTCTTATAGATATACATAGTCAGTGGAGGCTTGGATGGTGTTAGGCTCAAGGGCCTCGAGGATAGATCTCTTGAAGGACTCATTC
Source organism: Pinus taeda (assembly GCA_000404065.3). Classification (NCBI taxonomy): domain Eukaryota; kingdom Viridiplantae; phylum Streptophyta; class Pinopsida; order Pinales; family Pinaceae; genus Pinus; species Pinus taeda. Next base: position 121,581 of record APFE030360585.1, on the reverse strand, counting down.
TTCACTAGTTCAATCAGAGGTATATGTATGCTTAGCTTCTGAATTTCTGATTCAAAACTGAAAGGAGAAGGAGACTTGTCAAGACCTCTTACCTCGTGAGCTGGAGCTTTGAGGATGATGGGATCAATTGCCGGTCATTTATGCTTTTTAGCTTACTGTATTGCAGGGACAACAACTCTCTGAACAGGGTTTTCCTTGGCATTATTCATCTTTGACCTCAGATCATATCTGTGTTGATCATCAGTTTGCAGAACAACTCCACCATCCCACTCTTGGCTGATCTGGTCATTGAATAATGACTTTTGATAGGCAACGAAGGTAAAAAAGGAGGCACTGCCTTTGTCTTCCAGACAATGGATCTCATCATGTTCTTCAAATTGCTCTTCTTCCATGACTACATTCTGGAAAGGAGTCTTCACCCTTTGGTCTTGATTGGCATCTTTGCTTCTTTGTAGAATTTGCAACTGCTCATTAGCTCTTCTATATGGATTTGGATTTCTAGGAGCAAAGGTATTAGGAACTTTTCCTTTCCCAGGGTGCTGCTCAACCTTTAATTTGGAGATTTCAGAGGCTAATGACTCTATCATCTTGGTCATTTTATTTATCTTGGGATCTGAAGATGATGAAGATTCGCCCCTCTGTCTCCTTCTATCAACATTCCCCTTGAGCTTTTCTGCAGCCATGATGTTTGATTTTACTTCCAAGGCTACATCCTGCATATTAGCCAAGGTAGCACATCGTCTCTCCCTCAACAGTAGACAGAAGTCAGAATCAAAGGCAATGGCATAGGTGAGTTTAGCAGAGGTAGTGGTGGGTTTTACTTCAGCTTGTATCTTGCTGTACATGCGGTTAAATCTCTTATTAAAATCAGACAACAGCTCACCATTTTCTCTCTTTAAGTTCCCAAACTCAGTATGGTAGTAGAGTAGATCCTTCTTATCCCCCCAATGCTTTAGGAATTCATCATCTAAAGCCTCAATATCTTCTATAGACCTTGGGGTCAGTTCTCTGAACCATTTTCTAGCCTTTCCATCTAGACTTTGGACAAAGACTCTCATCCATACATCATCTTCACTAATGTCCAAGTTATCAGCATAGCTATAGAATGATTCAAGATGTTCCTCAGCTGTAACACCTTCAGTCCCAGTGAACTTAGGCATATACTTCTGATATTCTCTAGTAGGCATGGCATTCAAAGGCGTGGGCAGTACTAGATGTCCATACCTAGCAGCTATGATTATTTCCATTTTGGTAGGTGCTGCCATAGCTATGGTGGCTATGAGGGTACTGGAAGTCTGAATGACAGAGGGTTGAGGAGTGAGTGATAGGACTAAAGGAGTATGATGGATAGGAGGAGAGGCTTGCTTTGGGCTTACAACGAAAGGAGAACCTAAAGAATAAGGAGCTCTATGAATCTCTGAGATTTTTTCTTCAGTGCTAGTATTAGATGCCATACTCTCAACATGTATTTGTTCTATTACAAGATTTTGTGGAAGAGATATAGAATATTGTTTAGAGCTACCTGAACCTGATGCTACTTTTTGCAACACATTTCTTTCTTTGATGATTTTTTCAGGGTCAGGTTCTGGGTCAGCTCGTGGATTTTGAGGATTTCTCGGAGTATGCCTCACAAACTGAGCTAGAACTATGGAGTGGAGTCGCCAAGAGTTCGTCCTCTAGTAGAGTAGCCAGATAGATGACTACAACCCAAACAGTGTCCAGACTTTGTCTATTATCAAAGTTGGATTTGTGTCGTACCCCAGGGAAGCTAAGCTTCAGTCTCCTCTCCTCGGCAGCGGCACCAATTATGTTAGCACTCCAGGAAACTCTCCTAGGTTGTAGCTCGGAGATGCCTGGTAACATATAAATCTTAAATATTGTTCTCTGAACTATTGGAATGGATTGGGGTTTGGATCAAGCCAGATCTCTGTTTCAACTCTGTTATCACGCAAGACATGCATGAACACCCTCAGCTTGACAAGGCTTTTGACCACTAATGCTCAATAGTTTATAGATTCAATGAATAGATGGAGAATCCTGACTGTACCAGCAAACGCATACATAAACACATATGAATGGCTAGCTACAAAAAGTAAATGAAGCTTGCAAATCTAATTTATCAATGCAGAGATAAGATGACAGTTATCTGACATTAGACATAGAAGAAAACATGAATAACCTATTCAAGTGCAAACATAGAACAGAGTTGAAGATTGCAATTGAACATATAACAACAAAAGAAGCTTTTATTACTGGAATGAAGATGAGACGCTGGGAGGAACAGAGTATCCACAGTCTCCAAAAGTTGAACCTCTATTCCTTCGAACTTTTGGCCATTTATAGGCTTTTTACAATACTCTCGAACTCACTGAGGCTCGAGATGTCTTAATCTGTCCCCACTATCTTCTAACTACTTGATGCCATAACTAGACAAACATGAGCTCAGAGAGCTCTGTTTCTAACAAACACGATAATCAAATTCTGGTAATTTTGCCGCGCTGTCAGGTGGTTCACTCGTGCCGGCGCATTCCATGATCATTTCTGTTGGTTCAGCTGCATCGTGCTATTGTTTTTTTTTTTCCCTTTTGGCCATGCATTATGTTATTTCAGTTCAACTGTCCGACTGTCAAAAGCACTGACAAAGCCAACAAATTTCCTCCCTGGGTGACTGGTGGGAAGTGGGGTACGGGGGCCATTAGATCGGAAGGAATGGGCGGAGGAGATCAATCGTCGGAGGCTTGAATACATGGCGAGAGCGGAATATGGTTTATATCGGACAACCATTGGGCGGTAAGTGGTAAAGGTCAGAGCCCGCCCGATTCCATTCATCAGGTGCCACATAGCAGCGGAGGAGAGAGAGGAAACCACTTTATCGGGCGGGTATACCTCTCTCTTGTTGCCCGAGCGATATGCGCGATAGCTGTTAGATCTGGAGGAAATGATCTAACGGTGGTGATTGGTCGGAGCGGGTGAGCGTAAATCGTTAGTCAGATGAAGTGTGGACCATTAGATTAGTGGGAAGATCAACGTCAGGGATCAAAGAATGGAGAGCGTAGCGGAAAGGAGATGAACCGAGAGCGGACCCGTCGATATTTATGAGCGCGGGTGTATAATTTTTGAAGTTCGACTTATGGTCAAAGCTGAGCAAGAGGAGACGTGGACCATGAGAGCTAAAATAGGGGACATTTCCATTAAAATAGCAGCAATGCACCTCAGGGCTAACAAGAACATGTTGGAAGACTTTAAGAGTGAAATGCTGCAAACCCTTGCTCTGCAAATTGACACTATGCAGATCAAAAGGAAGCAGGAGGAAACATAGAGAGCATTATCCATGTTGTGCCCTAGATGCACAAGGAGGCACCCCAGGAATGAATGTCCATTGAAGCTAATAGAAATCTGCTCGGTGTGTGAGGAAAACCACTCAGACAAGTGCCCTTCTCTACTTGGATTAAACGCTGTGTATCAAGGAACCAAAGTGGTTACTGAACAACTTTGCTACATAAATCAAAGGAGGCCTCATGGACCTTGACCATACCAATAGGGCATGCAAGGGTCATCCTATTCATATTATAACCCTAATCAAAACACATCCATTCCCCCTTGGTGCCCCTTGCTCATCCTTCCTAGTTTACACCTTCTCCCCAATCTTTTGCACCTCAATACCATTCCCAATCGGTCAACCAACCATTTCAGCCATATACTCCTCCACAACCTCAGTGGAATGCACCACCTCAGGGATGGAGGCCCCCATACAACCAAGCTCCAGCTCTATTGCCTTCACCTCCATCTCAACCACAACTTCTACACCGTGCTCCACTTAAATGCTTGCCCAACCAAACCCGAACTCGAAAAACATATAGGCACATCAGGTCTATAGTGGAGAAACATCCTACCCTGCCTATGATGTGGAAATTCATGAAATTAACCTTAGGTATGGGAGAGTGCTTCTGGATAACCAACCTCCATCTCCCCCTAGGGAGTGTGAGGAGGAAAGAGAGGAAAGTATACCTAGAGTGAATCCACCCCCCCTTCCTGAAAGGTTAACCCTTCCAGTCTAGCACACCCAGAAGAGACTGAACTTCTGGGTGAGTTGAAAAATCTGTGTGTCAAAATCCCGCTTCTCCAAGCTATCAAAGATGTCCCCATCTACAATACGCTGATCAAAGAGAAGTGTTTCAAACATCCAAGAAGGCGAAAAAAAGACACCCCTATCATTAATGTCATTGGACAACTGCCTGACTTAATGTTGGGGTGGGTAATTTGCCCAAAGTATCTATATCCCGGGAGTCTTATAGTAGATGTACACATCGATGGCACCATTGTTCCCCATACCTTGATTGATCTTGGGGCTGCCATCAATGTGATGACTTAGGACACTATGCTGAAGATGAATCTCCAAGGATCATTAAGGAAGACCACGACAATCTTGCAGCTTGCAGACCGATCCATAGTAGCTCATGAGGGAATTGTTGAGGATGTGATGGTCTCCATTGATTCTTGGGAAGTTCTCTAGCCTAAGACCAAATTCAATGGTTATCCACTAATCCTTGGAAGGCCTTGGTTAGCCACTGTCGATGCTTACATAAACTGTAGGGCTGGAAATATGACCATAAAAAATGGGCATCTGTCTAAACAATTGGTCTTGTACCCTCCTTCTTAACCATACCTAGAGCCTGAATTATCTTTATGGCTAGAAGAGGAGGAAGAATATGAAGTCTACTCCCAAATCTATACCCTAGAAACTACCATATGAGGGGGACAACCTGATGAAGATGCCCTGATTGAACACATCCTCTAAAATCAATCTCCCAACACCATGTCTCTGGAGGAAGTAGTAAAGGAAGCCAAAGACGACCCTTAGATTGATCTATGCTCAGCTGACTCAAACCCTACTCGTGTCAAGACGATAGAATTTAGCCTCGAAAGAGCATTGAAAATCAACCCTTCTCTCTCTGTACACCAAGAAGAGGAGTTATGTAACATGCTAAGAGAGCATTTGGATGCCTTTGCTTGGGATTATAAAGAAATGAAGGGAGTGCACCCTTCGGTGTGTACTCACCACATTTACATCAAGGAAGGTTGCAAGCCAGTCTGCCAACCCCAGAGGATAATGAATCCAACGCTCAAGGATATAGTCAAAGAGGAACTGCAAACGTTGTTGGATGCATGATTCATTTACCCCATCTCGGACAGTGAGTGGGTGTCTCCTCTGGTTTTGGTTCCAAAGAAAAATGGAAAGTGGAGGATCTGTGTGAATTACCGAGAGCTAAAGAAAGCCACAAAGCAGGACCATTTCCCTCGATCTTCCATTGACAAAGTATTAGATGGTCTGGCAGGAAAGAAGTTATTCTCTTTCCTGGATGGATTCAGTGGTTATAATCAAATCCAGATCAACACAGAGGACAAGGATAAAAGCACCTTCACCTGTCCTTGGGGTAATTTTTCTTATAGGGTCCTTCCTTTTGGTTTATGCAATGCCCCTACCACTTTCCGGAGAGTAGTCCTGAGCATCTTTGCAGAGCTAGTCCATGATTCAATAGAAATTTATATGGATGATTTCACCCCCTATGGGCGTGATTCCCTGGAGGCTCTCTGTAACCTGGGAAAGGTGTCAAACAAATGCATTGAAATGAACTTATCCTTTAGTCTCGAAAAATGTGAATTCTTAATGACTGTAGGGACTGTTCTAGGTCACCCAATATGCTAGGAAGGACTACAAGTAGACCCAAATAAAATAGCCATCATAAAAAGGGTCCCTACTCTGCAAAAGAAGAGGGATGTTAGAAGTTTCTTAGGTCTAGCTAGATATTATAGGAGATTTATAAAATATTTTTGCAAGGTAGCCTTGCCCTTATTTGGATTATTTGCAAAGATCGAATTTTTATGGACATAAAGCTGCTAAGAGGCACTAGAAACCCTAAAGGACAAGTTGACTACTGTACCTATTCTCCGAGGCCCTAATTGGGCTCTTCCTTTTCACATTCATGCTGATGCCTCTCACAAAGCTATAAGAGCAGCTCTAGGACAGATAGATGACAAGCTACCTTATGCAATTTACTTCATCAGCAAGAATCTGTCCAAAGCCGAGTTAAACTACACAGTAACTGAAAAAGAGCTCCTAGATGCTGTCCATTCATTGAATAAATTTAGGCATTACATTATTGGTTACCAGACATTTGTACATACCGACCATGCTGCCATTAAATATTTGATGAACAAACTTGATGTAAATGTTCAAATTATTTGATGGTTACTTTTATTACAACAATTTGATCTAACTATTATTGATAAGCCTCATAGAGAAAATGTAGTTGCAGATTTTTTTATCCAGATTGACTTTGCCTGCAGGTGAGGAAGGGATGGTTGATGACCAGCTACCAGAGGAACATTTATTCGCCATTTCAGTTCTCTCTCCATGGTTTGCTGAGATAGAAAACTACTTAGTATCTGCACATTTCCCTCCAAATTTGTCCTCCAAGGAAAAGAGCAAAATAATAAGAAAAAGCGCCCCATTCATTTGGATTGGGGGCAATCTCTTCAAGCTGGGCCGAGATCAAATTATGGGAAGATGTGTCAGGGAGGAGGAAGTTTTTGACATCCTTCTGGCCTGTCATGATGGGCCTTGTGGAGGTTACTTTGCAGCCAAAAGGACAACATTCAAGGTGCTACAAGCTGACTATTACTGGCCCACTCTCCACTAAGATGTAAAAAGGTATACCAGCCAGTGTGATCGGTGCCAAAGGATGGGGAAACCTACCCCCAGGGATGAAATGCCTCTGCAACCTCAAGTGACTTTCAATCCATTTGACAAGTGGGGCATGGATTTCATTGGGCCCATTGACCTTCCATCGAGACAGAAGAAGTACATCATTGTGTGCACCGACTACTTAAGAAAGTGGGCTGAAGCCAAAGTTGTCAAGGTAGCCACATAAGAAAAAGTGGTTGAATTCATGTATTTTACAAGTATGGATACCCTAAAGTGCTGGTCACTGATCAAGGCAACCAATTTACATCCCACATGATTGAGAATCTGTTAAGGCACCATAAGATCAAGCACAGGGAGTCCACTCCTTACCACCCATAGGCTAATGGGCAAGTGGAAGTCACCAACCGAGCATTGGAAAGAATTCTGACCAAAGTGATTAGCAACAACAGAAAGGATTGGGCAGACAGATTGGTGGGGGCCACCTGGGCCTACAATACTACTTGGAAGACCACCATTGACTTCAATCCTTATGAGCTGGTCTATGGGAAGAAAGCCTTGCTGTACATTGAATTTGAATACAACACCTCAAGGATGGCAACACAATTGGATTTAGATGTCACAAGGGCTCAATAAGAAAGATTGCTCCAGCTGAATGGGTTAGATGAGTTTAGGATGCAGGCCCTCCTGCACACAGAAGTGACTTAAGTACAAAGGAAAATATGGCATGATAGAAATATCAAGGACAAACTGTTTCAAGAAGGCGATTGAGCCTTGTTGTATGACTCCCGGTACACATATTTCAAAGGCAAGTTAATGACTGGATGGTTGAGGCCATATGTGATACAAAAGTTCCATGATAATGGCGTTGTTCAATTAAGAACCATCGATGCAGAAGGTATCCCTTTTCTTGTCAATGGGTATAGGTTAAAAGTCTACAAAAGCCCTTATCAAAGCAGGAATTCATCAGTAGCATCAACAAGGCAATGATGGTGATTGAAGGAGTCTCGGCTTCCAGGTGAAAACCTCCATGAGGCACCTGAGTCCAATTTTTGGGTTGAAAACCTCTTGTAGGCAGCCCAAGAGTATTTAAAAAAATAAAATAAATAAAATAAAAGATCTTTGGGTGAAAACCTCTTTTGAGGCACTTAGGGCAGACAACAAGGATGAAAACCTCCTTTGAGGCAGACTAGTTGTTTTTAAAAAAAAAAAAGAAACGAAAAAAAAAGAAGAAACATACAAAAATAATGGCAAGGACCTCAGACCTGCCACTCATAACAATTTTGTTTTTGCAGGTTTGCAAGAAGATGACGAGCACATGACACAAAGGGAAGCAAGCCCTACAACACACTATGTTTTCTTTCATCCATTTCATCTCCTCCACAATCCCCATGTTTTTCCATCCATACTCAACTCCAGATTCCTATTCCAAGCAATTCTGTGTTTTCTACAAGATTTCCTGTAATTAATACAGGAGTTTCCTGTAGGTATTACAGGAGGTCTTGAAAAAGTACAGGAAGGGCATTCCAATGAAAAATGGTGACACAAACCTATTTTGGAAGATGAAAAGAGTCATTGATTTCACCACACCTCAACCAACACCCTTCATGACCATGTCACCCTTATGTCCATCAGAAAAAAATCAAGTTAGAAAATATGAAAAAAGAAGAGAAAAGAACTTCAAGAAGAGGCATGGCAACCACAACCTACCTCACCTGCCACTCCATAACCTCACCTACCACTCCATAACCACACCTTCCACTCATTCCAATACCCATTCAACTTCAGAGTAGAGAAGGATGCGAAAATTCAAGAAAAACGCAGCTACAGGACATCTTGTAGACACCCTGTAGAAAAACCTATAGCAGCCTATTCCACAAAAAAGACCACAACTCCAACCCACCTTCAGCAAAATGACTACAGGAATAAAGAGGCTCCTCTAGAGCCCAACAACAACAAGAGCCCAACAACAACAAAATCTAGCACTTGTACATCATCAAAGAACCAAAGCATCAACAAAAGAAGAAAAAAAACAGTCGAGAATATGCAACTAGGTCAAGAACAACAAATTGACACCACTCTCTAGCATGCATCAACAAGGCAAAGGCCCAATAGGTATGCCATCTCATCAATACTCCCTCATAGGTACAAATATGATTAAACTATAGGAATATGTAGGAAGTTGATTTTATAAGCGAAGGTGGCTAGTTAACTTGGTGTTAAGTTATGGTATGTTCTATGCTTGTAACAATTTACTTCTTTTTCTTATTATATTCCACAGATTAGCAATCACATATATATAAAGTAAAGTGCAGATAGAACATTAAACGATCGACAAAAAACAAGCCAAGACAAGAGACACAAGATGTGGCGGCTAGCTAGGGACAAACCCCACAATATGTGGGGAAACCATTTGATCAAATCTTCTTTTTTCTTCAATAATTTAGTAGAGAGAAATAGTATAATAAATCTGATTTATATTAGCATTAGCAAACCCTAGATTAGCAACATCAGCATTAGCGGCTTCATCATCAAAACTAGGGTAGTTGATATCTCGCAAACTGGCTGTTAGATCGGCTTGATTCCACCACCAAAAAATGCGGCCTTCAGAGGAGGTCCAGATGGACCTACAACGCAGTTCAGAGGAGGATATATGATGGTCAACATTGGTCAAAATTTGGATCTGCAGTTGTAGCTTCAGGTTCAACAGCTTCCTTCCACATGTGTGAGAGAGAGTCTCTTTTTTGCGTAGTAGAGAAGATCATCTTTTCTACGTAGGAGAGAGAGAGAGAGATGTGATGAGATGAGTAAGTGTAAATGAGGAAAAGTCCTCCTGTATTTATACACAACTGTTGATGTTTGAATAGATGCGACTGTTGGGCTTCTGAGCCTACATGAGTTGTAGGTCGGCTTGATAATTATTCCATAATCAAAATAAATTCATATCTCCATAAATACTTATTGGAATCGGATGATCTTTAGATCAATCCTACACCTCTCGACGAGAGGAATCTAATAAAAATATTAATAAGATGACCCACATGGAGTTTGGCCCTAGTTGCCAATTTTAACAGAGGGATTAGGTTTCTCATGGAGCTTGCATAACTAAGGTTTCCTTCAGCAAATGAGATGGTCCCTTCCAAGTTCCAAAAACCTTTCAATAAAATCAAAGGCACATTACCAGGAGATGGATGAGTGCAAGTAAGGCATACTAGAAAGAAAATAGGCTTGTCCCAGGATCGATCATCTGCATCATTGCAGCACGGGGGAAACATGTGTTTTAGGGTTTACAAGGACCCTCTACATCCTCCTCCTCACTCTTCTTTGTTGTAATGTAAATATCACCCACCATAATGTTGGAAGCTATGTTAGGCTTGATTTGAGCATGTAACAATCTTTAGGCCTGAGAATGAAGTAAGTAAACTCAAGAGTCATGAGGGTAGCTAAAAGGTCATGAGGGGAGAATGAGGGTCATGGTAGGTGAACAGTCACCTCCTCCCCATAAATGTGCCCTTGTGCCTCATTGTTAGGGGACTTTAGCACTTGAGTTGATGCTAGGAAGATTATATAACTGATCTATGTTTGAGAGCTAGAGGCACTCATCCCTTGGTAGCTAGTAGATGGAGCTATAGTGAGGCTAGGGTTTTGCATTGGGCAATGATATGAGCAACCCATGTTCCACTGTTTGGTTTGGACCAACTGCTAGTTATTTACATGAAGTTACAACAACATTAATAAGATGTTCTCTCTATTCTACACTGATTCCCATGCCTACTCATGGTGATTGTATTGGCTCTTTGATACTTCACAATATTTGTATGTGTGTTGTCATATATGCAATATGTTATGGACTGATTCATAGTGGTTGCATATATGTTTTGCTTTCGAATCTGTGTTTACTTGTTCCTTGCCATGGCAGTGATCTATTGTGAATTGGTTTGCAATTAACTTCTGCATGTTCTTATTCTTATATGTCTGATTGGGTTTTGGCTCACCAATCCCTTTGATGGTCTACCCCTTCTTATTGTTGCTGCGACTTGTTTGTATCTTTGTTTGTAGTTAGTTAATCTTGTGCCGATTTTGTTTCATTGTTTGGGCATTTCACCCTAGCCCTACTCCAACACCTTATCATTTGACAGCCAATTGCAGAAGCATTTATGGTGGCAACTGGGACCACATACTGGATGGGGATCCTATCCCAAATGGTGTGAGGTATAATTGTGATCTCACACCGGGGAGACACCCTAGTTGTTGGCGGTACATTTCAACCTGTCAACACAGTGGTAAGATTGCCTGTGTTTGAATGGTTTCAAATGAAGAAAGAATGTATGGCTGACATTATTATTATTATTATTGTCTAATTTTAAGATGATGGCCAAGCTAGACTCCATATTGGTGTATGAGACCCTTTTGTTTGTGGGAAAAAAGACTCACCTTCGCCCAGTTGTTTGACTGCTAAGTCTACAAAGCCATACATACCCTACCCCCCTTGGTTTTGAACTTGTTACCTCCTAGGAGGAAACACATGCTCTTAACCATTACCCAGTATGAATGTGGTAGCAACTCAATACATTTTCAATCTATTGTGTTCTCCGTGCACGCGTTGGCTTTTGGTGAACTGTAATCCGCACTATAGAGGACCACCGTGCCTTGAGTGACTCCCAGTGCGAATATATTGTCCTCCTTGGCTTGGATTACTAAGGAGACCACCATAGTCCTAAGGATGTGGTTCAACCGTTAGGTGGAGAGGTTTGGTCTCATAGGTCTTGTGATCCAATCCTGGGCAGGACTATGTATCCTTGTAAGCAGCTCCAGGGATAATTTCTCCGGTTTAAAAAAAAAATCATCCACATCAATTTCCTCCAAAGGACATCAATTTCCTCCAAAGGACCTTCATCGGCCTGGTATTTAACTCCACATGCCTCAAATAGCATTGTTAGTAACTCTGTTAAAGCAGCTTTTGTATCCGATTCATATCTTTATTACCCAATTTTTGCAGCCTGTGGTATAAGCTTTCCTTGATTCTTGATGACATCAATTAAACAAGAATCTCGGTCGGAATCATGTCCTCCTGAGAAGGCCTGGCCCTCCTCCTTTTATCTCCAGTCTCTTTGACCTTTCCGACTGTCGCCTTGACATTACGATTTCCAGCCTCTTTCCCTTTACCGATGCTAGGAGGATGAGGTTCATTGAAAGAAACATCCTTAGCTTGTTATAGTGAACTTTGTAGATTTAATATGGAAGATCTAAGCTTAAAAGCATGAGCTCCAAATGGAATACATCAAACATATGTCCAACCTAGAGGCTTCGACCCTGTACAGCATGTATATTTTTATGCCTTCTTGACCATATCGGGCAAGCTGTAATGCCTTGTTTTGGCCTGTCACAAATGAAGCATTACCATGGACAGCTTAATTTTCTGGCAGAACTAACGCTTGCTTCCTAAAATTGGTGAGTTCCAGCAACTAATACACATTGTTTCCTTCACCCACTTCCGTTGCCAATGTGATATTTGAATGCACCTCTTTCAGATGCCTTAGAAATCCTAGCAACCACTGCGATTATCTATAGCACAAAAGCTTCCATAAAAAAATAAGGCCATTCTGCAAGATATTCCAAGAGAACGTTTCTTCCACTTTTAACCAAACTCAAACTATGTTCTATCAAAATTTTGCAGATTGTGTTGTGTAAGTTTCATCATACAGTCATTATAGAGCATTTGGACGGATTAACTCGTGATTGCTTGATCATATTCTCACTTTTTTAGTTGATTTTTAACGAAGCACTTAATGGGTTAACTGCTTTTTATTCATCTAATTCTCATTTGCAAGAGCTCCCCGAATCTCTTCTGCAACAACTAACAACAGATTGCAAAGTGCATATCTACAATATCATTGTATAGGGTTGTGCAAATGTTGATAAAATCCCTCGATGGTCATTGTTGCAGGAAGGATAGTATAGACTTCACCTTCAATAGTAGAGTCCACCGTTGAGACCTTTACTTGCGTTGATTTTCTGTCAATGAGAGCCAACAAGAACCTCAAAATTTTGATTCAACCAATGTTTAAGTGTCCTTCGAACGAAAATTAGATGAATGATTACTCAGCCCATCTTTTAACTTGCATGCGGAGGGCCTGCCATTTCCACTGTCCAACCGAGGAAATAATAAAGTAGAAAAGTCATTGCTGCGCTTGAAGAATTGGTAAGGTGTAAGTGGCCATGGATAATGTTGTTCCCTAGGTGTTCCGTCATATTCCATTAACAACAAGTGGAATAATCTTCTGTGAGAAGGGACTATCACCATCACCATCGTGATTACCAAGGTCCAACACCATCATCATCTCTGCCTGTACTGAATTATTTATCCTTTGGTGGCTCTCAATATGATATTCGAATTTATCTCCACATACATCGGTATACTTGCCTCATTTGCAAGCTAAATTTTTCAACATAGACCTCAACCTTAGAGATGTATAATCAAGGGCCTATAGCTCACAATAGAACCTGTTGTAACCCTTTATAACTGGGTTGTTTTACTGTTCTAGGTCCAACACAAGAATAACCCACAGATCATTAAAAATACATTGTCATTGCAACCCCCTAAGACAAGGTTTATTTAAAACAAGTATTGTCTTATGTCCATCTGGATTTTTGAAAACATGATTTCTTTCTTTGTTTGCAAAACCACCCTTAGTTCTGGTCCCTTACTGGAGTTTGTTTAAAAAGATCTTTGACATTTTGACTCTGCAAAATTCTGCTACAGCAGGTCTCGAAAGGGGGAAATTCCCCAAGGACATTAGGATATGGCATGATTAACAGGAGAACCAGCATTTATGAGGCAAGGAAATTAGGATATGGCATGATTAACAGGAGAACCAGCATTTATGAGGCAAGGAAAGAAGTGGAAGCTTGAGATAATATGAGCGTCACTTTGACCAGGAGGCTAGTATGCATTTCCTCCACTCTATCAAATTATTTCCAATCCCTTGAACTATATATTGATTGCTCTTAATATTGTATGGGCAAAGACTGAAGGAATAAGTTAGGAAGTTCCTTTTGACTGGTCTAGAAGACAAAAGGAAGTGGCACCTCGTGGGACAATGTGACAAGCCCAAAATGGGTGGGAGGGCTAGATGTGTAATATTTGGATATTTTGAATAAATCATTAACAACCAAGATGGTTTGGAGATTGTTGATTGAGCTAGGTGCCTCATGAATAAAAATACCTGACACCAGAAAATTGGAAATTGCTAAACTAAAGGTTAGAGATTTCCCAAAGGATCCTTGATTTCAAGCAACCTAACGAAAAGCATTCCTCTAATTTCAACAATGTTTTCTAGGACATAATAGGTGGGCGTGTATTCTTTTGGAAGAGACATGGAATGAATGTCTTCCTATTGTCTTGGAGAGACTGCATAATATAAAGGAATCATTTATCCAATGTTAATGGATCCATGTTAAGTCTTATTGGCAATTTGTGATAATTCCATCCTCTTTTAATCATGGATAGATCCAAATCTTTGGCCAACAAATGTGGATGTTGACAAAAGAGAGGATATTGTAACCATATTTAAACTGAGATTTATTAGCAAAAGGGTTGATGAGAATGTTTCAGAGCGTTGTTTGTTTGTGATGATGACAATGTTGTGAGGAGGATTCCAATTCTCTAGATGGTGATGATTCCTCCCATGAGTCAAAGCTATGGAAGTGAATTTGATACCCATAAGTATGGTGTAGTCACAATGTTCTCATCCCTGACCTTAAAAAGGAATATCATATCTGGGGAAGCCTTGATGGATAGGGTTCTTAAGCCCTACGAGGTGTTGAAGGTTGAAGATGTAGAGGAGTGTCAAAGACAACTTGCATCTTCTCCTTAATTGTGAATTTTCTAGATGTAGAGGAGTGTCAAAGACAACTTGCACCTTCTCCTTAATTGTGAATTTTCCACGAAGATGCGGGGCCTTTAGGGAGACTTGTGTGGATTCATCAAACCAATAATTAATATTTTATGTGAATTGTGTAATTAGAAATCTCTCTCTTTGACCTTGGAATGTAGACCTTGGCTTACTAATTTGATTTATATGGAAATCTAAGAATTTCCGATTAAAAATATATATATATTCCTCTCCTAAACAAATGCGAATAGAGAAAATACAACATTTTGAAAACAATTAAATTCCGTTATGACCCAAAGAACTCAGTATGCAATGAATAGGTTGGATCCAATAAAATTATGCTCAAGATCCATGTACCTAAAGAAACTAATGGTCAACTTTCAAAATCCAAGTTCTGAGTGAAAAAAGGTGGGTAAGTATTGAAGGGGATTCAAAGCTATGATTGATTTGGCCAATGAAATAAAGCAAGAAGCGAGAATTCATAATGGTAATGGGATGTGGTTAAGATTGGGTTACGTAAGTTGTTCCAAAATTTGAATATATCCAATTTGCCCATGTGTACAGATCCGAAAACCAGGTGGTGGAGTGTGCAGAAAACAAGGTGATCTCAACAAAACGGGATATGCAGACTTCTGTCTTAAACAAAACACTCACAGAAGAATCAGAGTGGAAATTAGGTATAGAAGCCAAATTCAAGATTAGGAGAAAAAGAACTCGACGCAAGAGGGATCGATGAGATCAATCCTATGTTTTATTCTTTCTTTTCTTTCAAAGGTTGGGTTGCGTTTAAATTGGGTTTAACTTAGGTGTTGAACGGAAGAACAATCTATCTGAGATGACGTCTCCAAAATTCTGCGGAATCCTGTCAAACTTGAACACTTCTTAAGACAGTTAGGTAGTGTAACCCTACAATTGACTCACGCCCTCAACATCTCTCCAAGAAATTTAAACCTGAGAACCAATGGAAATTAAACTCCAAACAAACCACCTGGTAGTCACTAGTAGGTAGAAATGGAAATGATTTTCCTACGGCACAGGCCTGAGCAAACCACCTGGTAGTCACTAGTAGGTAGAAATGGAAATGATATGTGGAAATATGACTGAGGTGTATATAGTGGAAATATGCATGAAGTGTACACCAATTGGTTTGTATAGAGTTTAATTTCCACTAAGTTTATCTTTCTTTAAAATCTCATGAGATGGAAGCCACATCGGATAGAATTAATCTATCCCAAAAGTTTCCAAACTTAACTGAACTTTACCGGGTTGTTGAAGTTTCCAAAGTAGGTGTGACGTACTATTATTTGCACCCAACAGCTTAAGGCTTAGTGTTGCACTAGGCTCAATATTACCTGCACTGGGTGAGCTGCGTATAAGTATAGTCAATTTAATTCCTGAGACGATATACAAACCCAGGAACACTATGACCATCTTCATCTGATTACAGACCAGATTCTTACAGATCTTTTTGTAGGCTGGTTACAGACCAGATGATTACAGATTATAACAAACCAGATCTTTTTATACTAGTTACAGACAGGCAGATCTTTATATACCCTAAAGAGTGGTATCGACGCGCTATGGTTTTTTTTGAGGAAGTTCATTTCTCAACTGAATAAATGGAGGACCTGGAGTATATCAGGAAATGGGACATGCCCCTTCAAATGTGAGAAAGGAGAGATGTAATAATTTAGGAAATTTACCTATCTTTTCACATTCTAAGAGCAAGACTCCATTGTGTCATTTCAATCTAAAGTCCAATTAAGGGCGTGATCTAAACCCTGACTAAATCACCCCTGCTTAGCTGATATATGAGGATTTACAGATTTGTCCTTTCTGATCATGACATTGTTGGATTTGCAGCTGCGATCGTCTGGGTAGCTTCAGAGACCACAAAACCTGTAGGGTGCAATTATCAGTGGCTGCATTGCAGTGTTGCAGAAGTTGCACGGTGGAATCAAATTTCAGATTTTCAATGAATTCGCTGACAGGAAATTTACCGAAAACAATAAATAACGTCAGGAAGAAGGGTGGTTTAGCAAGACTTTAGTCCACGCCCCAAGGTAGGTCTCAAGTAGAATCAAGTCTTGGAATGTGAAAACCTAATCAATTTGAAATCATCTCAGAAGTTGATAGGGCTTGCACAGTCTTTAAGGACAGACGTAAGATCAAGGACAATGAGAACAAAACAGTTTTTCAGTGAGGATCCCAGAGATAAGTTCCATCAAGAAATTTCCAAGGTCAAGCATGTAATTCATCATGTCTTCTCACACTTTTGTTCTTTAATGGAATCCATTGATATATAATAATATAATATACGTTATATATATATAAAAGTTAACTGGTGGTGGATTTCTGTCTGGAATATCTCTGTAACGTGTAGAATCTTGAAAAGTTGGAAATGATAAAAGATGGTGGTCATTTTTTTTTATTACACTTCGACTTTTATTGTAGTTTGACAAATAACCATCAACAACTCTGGGATTTTAATTCAACACATGGTTGTCAAATTCAATACATTCATTTTCATACAATTTGGAAACTCAACTCCTTAATTGACCTATTTTGGAATTTCCTGGAACATTTTCATCTTGTGCTTTTCCTTGGCTGAAAATTCATCACTAGTGCTATTCAGGCTATTTTATTGTTATTTCTTTAGGTTGACAAATTGTACTTATCCATAATGTTGTGCATGTGCGCAAGAATATGGTGAGCTGGACCACCTATTTTAAGGGGAGGATGGATTTTTCTACTTCATATATATTCTAAGCACAAATTAGAATTTGATTACTTTCTAGCCATGTAAGGCTTATAATTTCTTTATTTTTGAATTTCTGGATTCTTCGGTCAATTAAGATATCATTATCATGGTCACCTAATTGTTGTCTTGATTGGAACGCTTCGCCCTTAAGCAAGCCTGAATGAGTTATAAATTAGATTGACACTCCACATACGTATGGAATTTTCCAGATGATTAAATTTAAAATTCATTTCAACAATTGTGTAGGTCTTTTAATGCTTAACTTTTGAATTTATTGTATAGGTTTTTTTAAGAACGAAGTTATCATAACTATTTAATTGTTTGCATAATTGAGATACTCAACCCTTAAATACGTTTATTTAATTGTTTGCATAGTTGAGATACTCAACCCTTAAATACGTTTAATTATTTATTAGTTGTGTTAAAATATTTGAGTGGATATATTAATTTGACATAAGAAATGTATTTTTTGGGTTTTTGAACGAGGGTTTTAATAAGGGTTTTAATCTTCTTTGGTAGGGTTTTTTGTTTTTATTTTTATTTTTTTATTTTTAGGGATTTCTGGTAAGCTTATAGTTCTAAGAGGTTTTTGAGTTACATAAATGAGTATTCCGGTAGGGGGCTAGTCGTCCGAATGTCATGACAAAAAAATCAAAGCAAGTTTCAGATAGAATGGATGGACTTGGAGGTAGTGGAAAGGTTGAAAAAATTCCTCTTTTGGGGGTGCACTGGCAAGCCAATTTGTGTGGTAAATGTTTACCAAAAGCAACTCAAAACCCCAATTTTGTAATTCCCTCAAATTGTTTGGAAGAACATTGTAAAATAATGAAAGATCATGCTTTTATCTGCAAGTTTGTTGGCAGCTGGCCCACTGAAAAAGAGATTGAACGATGGATACAACAAAAATGGTAACCTAAAGGAGAGGTTGCCCTAAGACTAGGACTGAAAAGGTTTTTCACTATATTTTTCTCTAATTTGGAAGATAAGTATCGGGTTTTTGAAGGAGGTCCCTATTTCTATAATAATGTAGGCTTCTAGATGAGGCACTCGGAGGAATGCTTTAACCTCGATAAAGAAGAGTTTTTGGCAACACTAGTTTGGGTGAGACTTTACTCTCTTCCAGTGGACTTTTGGCTTCCAAAAATTATACAAGGTATTGGGAATGCATTGGGAAAATTTGTCAAAATAGCATAGGTTAGAAAGTGGGGAAGAATCATGTCTTATGTGTGACTCTGTGTATATGTGTATTTCCCAACCATTGTCAGAGTCCATTGATCTTGAATATTAAGGGGATATTTGGACACAAACTTTAGATTATGAACATGTTATGCTTCGATATCAACATTGTCACAAGCACGACCATTTATTTAGAGATTGCTCGTTACAAAAGAAAGAGCAACATGGTTCTAGGTTGTTGTCTAATGAGGGTTACACTAATGTTGTTTCTCGAAGATGAACTAATAGAATTCAGGTAGTACAACCATAAAAGAACATAGAAGATAGAATACTTTTGTTGTTTTAGAAGAGATGGAAGAAGACTTGAATTTTCTAGATGATTTCTTAATGGTAGAAATGCACGCGAAATCTTTGGCAGATAAACAAATGCAAAAAATGAAAACACCAGATGGGGAGGCAGGAGATATGTTGACAAAGTACTTTTTTAATCTTTTGGGGATTGCAAAAGTCATGCCACTGACAAAGGTAACTTTTGAAACCCTAGTGGAAGAGGAATGGAAATTAGTAAGTCTTCTCATTGATTGGGCAATGAATGATTTGGCAAAACTATCGACAAAACAAAGGGAGTTGTATGTGAAAAGATTATATAGATTGGAAGACTAAAAGTAGACAAACCACATGTGAAGGAAATGTGCCATGATTAATACAAGAACTGAAGGAAAAGGGTAAAGATTTTATTGTCAAGGATATTTTTAAAGATTCCAAGCGGAAGGGTAGAAAGGAAGCATATGAACTACTTCAACATATAGGGGATGAATTAATTAATTCAAGAAAAGAAACAACGGTTTCATAGTTTTTCTCGCCCTCTCAACCATCATCACAATGAAAATTATCACTTGGAATAGGTGGGGTCTAATTAAAGGTAAACAAAGTTATTTAAGGGAAATAATTAAAATTGAAAAGCCCACATTAGTAATTTTGCAAGAAACAAAGATTTCAATGAATAAATTGTCGGTTATAAGTGTTAGTTGTTGGAGGGGTTGTGAGGTTATGGTCCTTGATGCTCGAGGTAGTGCAGGAGGGCTAGCAATATTGTGGAATCTAATGGAAATTATTTTCCAATACTGGTTGGTAAGTCCCAAAATGTTGTTAGGAAGATTTCGATATGTGGCGTCTAAAGAAATGGTGTCCTTGACTGTGGTATATGGCCCTACGATGATGGGAGAGAAATTACATTTTTTGGAGAATAGTAGGGTTCATAAAAAATATATCCATGACTCTCTTTGGATTTTAGGAGGAGGTTTTAACATTATTAGGACTTTGGATGAAAAAAGGGAGGGCTTCATAAGCTAGATTATGAGTCAGACTCTTTTGTTGAATTTTTTGAGAGGTTAAGGTTAGTAGATGTGCCCACCGTTAATGGTACTTTTACTTGGAATAATAGAAGGGGAGGGGTAAACATGGTAATTTTACTTGGAATAATAGAAGGGGAGGGGTAAACATCAAGTGGAAAGTCATCTGAATCATTTTTTAATTTGTAAGTTTTGGATAAAGACATTTTCATTGAAGCAACCATTCTCCCTTGTCCTGGATCAGATCATTGCCCTGTTAGATTAGAGATTGACCTTAAAGAAACTCCCCAAAACAAGCCTTTTCACTTTAAAAGTTTTTGGCTCCAGGAAACAGACTTTTTGGACAAATCTAAAGGATGGTGAGGGAAGATTTATGTGCAAGGTAAGAACAAGATGCATACTTTACAACTAAAACTTAAGGAGTTAAAAGAAAAGATTAAAACATGGAATAAAAAAGAGTTTAGAAATATTTTTTAGGAGAAAATGGAACTGGAGGGTCAAATACAAGAATTACAACAACACGTGATCTTGGAAGGAAGAACTGTTGAGTCAGTGTTGGTGGAAGGAATCACGTTGAATAAATTAGGGCAATGAAGACAACAAGAAAAATACTCTGGCGGAAAAAATCTCGAGTTCAGTAGTTGGAGGGAGAAAGAAATTTTAAATTTTTTCACAAATCCAGGTTACAACCTCGACATTCAAATCAGATTTTCTCAATAATTGGGAGAGATGGATTATGAAAGCTTCAACATTCAAAAATAGAAGAGGAGTTGATTACTTAAGATAATGATATACTAATGAAGCCCACTTATAATTGACAATCATATATGAATAAAATTCTAGCGTGTATTCTTAAGCTCGAATGTTGCTTTGATGTGATCTATCTCTCTTCAAGAAGTGGAGGAAGTGATTATGGATATGCCACAAAATAAAGTGCCTGGTCTAGATGGGTTCACTTCATATTTTTTCAAGGCTTGTTGGACTTTTTTAGGACAGGAAATTCATGAGATGGTGGAGGAATCTCGAAAAAATCAAATTATGTGGCTAGGAATTATTGCAACTTTTATTTCCCTTATTCCCAAGGTTGGTAAATCAGAGGATCCCAATGGATTTTTTCCTATTCCATTATGTAATGTAATATATAAGGTGATAGCTACAATGATTGTTAAACGTTTGAAACCTTTATTAAAAGAGCTTATGTCCCCATAACATATAGATTTTGTGGAGGAAAGGCATATTTTTTATGGTATTATTACAGTTCAGGAAATTATCCACTCACTGAAGAGTTCGAAGAGACAGGGCATGATGATAAAACTAGATATGTCTAAGGCCTATGATCAGATAAGATGGGATTACTTGTTTTAGTTTCTTGATGCATTTGGCTTTTCTTGGTATTGGATTTCTTGGATATGTTCTCTTATTTCCTCCCCTTTTTTCTCAAATTTGATTAATGGATCTCCCTCTAGCACTTTTAATTTGACATGTGGGCTAAGGTGGTCCCTTGTCTCCATTCTTATTCATATTGGCTATGGAAGGGATTAGTATTTTTTTCTCAAACTCATCTTCTAAAGGAAAAATGAAGGAAGGGTCTACAACTTTTTGGTGAAGATCTTCTAGTGATAGATCAACAATTTGTTGATGATGTTTGTTTGTTCGGTTTCCCATCCTTTAGAGAAGTCAAAGAAATTTGTTCTCTATTATCAACTCATATGGATCCTTCAAGAACCCTCATTACTAATGAGAAGACCAATATTTTGTTTTTCAATTTTAAGGAGATGATCCAATGCCATGTAGTACATGTACTAGAAATTTGAAGAGAAAAATTGTTGTCAAAGAATCTAGGGGTACCATTAGCTTTTAATTTGAAATGAATTTGTTGTTGGTGGGAACTTATTTAGAAACTTTCTAATAGGATTAATAATTGGTCATTTCGAGCTTTGAATTTTGTAGGGCGATTGGTTTTGGCCAAATATGTGCTGCAAGCTATGCCAATTTATCAAATGTTTCCTATGTCGATTCCAAAATCTATTTGTAATAGGTTTTGGTCTTTATGGCGAGATGTCCTATGGAGGGGTTCAAACAAGCCAAATATATTGAAGTTTATAAGTTTACTTAGTTAGAAACCCTCCATGCACTTAATCTGATTTATTCCTACCTACTTGTTATCTTCCTTAACAAGTTATTTACAATGTAAATATTGAAAATAAACACTAGTGCATGCTCAACATATTACATATCAACAACTAAAAGAAAAAATAACAAACACACCACATGACACCATTATTTTTGGACTAATGTCACCAGAAAAACCCAATGCGGGAAAACCGGTGCAACTATCTGAGGGTTTTCTTATTAAGAAATATTAGAGTACATTCTGGGTGCCGAAACTGACCTACCCAACAAATAATTTCCTTAGCAGTAATACCTCTCTGTTTTAGACAAATCTACTGGCTAAAACCCCGGATAATCCTTTCGGCAGTTCTTCAGCACCAACCTTCCCCTGAAACCCCAACGTTTGCCCAATCTGGACTGTGTCAACCTCTCCTAGCCTAGCGTTGGCCCTGCGTCAGCTACGCTTGCCCCTCTGGTGCTCTATGCAGCACTTAGCTGCCTCTGCGTGGCCCTACGTGAGCACTGATTGCTCCTGCATCTCTCTCTCTGGTTGCTCTACTACTATCCCAACACTATCTCTGCCTCTCTGCCTCTCCATACTTAATGCCCCTCAGCTGCTTTCCCGATCAATGATTCTATCTCTCTTAGCAAACCCCGCTCTAGAGAATAGAATGATTGATCACTCTGGTGTGTTCTCCAAGTGACCCTCAAGCCTCCTCTTATACTTTTTATGTTGACATCTCAATGGCTGTGATTAAGTCCCTAATCAATGGCTAAGATTATATATGGCTTAATCCATTTCTTTTGGACCATTCTAACACAGATTCATATTAATACACATTAATATTTTTTTTTTCCTAAGTTTAGACTTAGGGACTCCATTAGAAATATTAATTATTTTAATAGCTCCTGATCTATTTAGAATCAACCCAAATCCTTTCTGGGTATTGGAGATCTCATGTGCCCCAACCTCTCCACCAAACTTCGTGGCTATATCACATCCGATGCTACCCCAAATCAACAAAATAGATGGTCTTTGGTTGCTTAGGAAATGTTGGTTAAGCCCAAACTATCTGGGGGTATGGGTTTACGCGATCCTGAAATGTTAAGTGCGGCTTTTGGAGCAAAGTTATGGTGGATATGGGTGATACGAGGTAATGAATTATGGAAGATAATTTGGTTGAGGAAATATGTTCCTCTTATGTCTCAGGGGGAATAACTTAGATATCATTCCACTACTATAGGTTTAAGTTTATGGATGTGGGTGCAGGAAAATAGGGCAGTGGTGAGGAAGTAGGATTTTTGGGAAATAAAGCAGGGTGATCAAACTTTATTTTGGGAAGAAGCCTGGAAATAGTTACCTTGTCTAAATGAGAAAGTAGATCTTTGTGATTTAAAATAATTCACAACTAATCTGGGAGCAGAGAGAGTTAGTGATTTTTGGAAGCCAAAGATGGATTCTATGAGCTCGAGAAGATGGAAAGTTAAGGAGGATTGGTCATACACTTCACAGAAATTGCCTTGGGAAGTTTTTCAATAGGAATTACAAGAATGAAGAATTCATTTCTCTCTTAATAGAGACATTTTGTGGTGGGTTATGCACCTATTAGGTTTGTTCAGTCTAAAATAATCTTATAAATTTATTGTGGGTCATTTCCTTATGGAAAAGGATGTTATCTGGAGTAAGATCATGTGTGGAGTCCATTGGAAAAATGTTACTCTCTTTCTTTGGTTGGTTGGAAGGCATAGACTTCTTACCTGGGATCACATAAGAAGGAAAGGTTACAAAGGACCATCTCTCTGCATTTTGTGTTTTCTAGTTGAAGAGAATACAGATAATTTATTTCTTTCCTGTGTAGCTACGAAGGAGGTATGGTTGGTCCTTTGTTTTATCTTTGGAAAAGGAATTCATTCTCTAGAGAGTTTAGTCACTTTATTGGATCAATAGAATTATTTGATGCTAAAGAATCCTATAGTTAATAGGGCCCAAATTTTAGAAAAAGGATTTATCCTCTAGAACTTGTGGAGGGAAAGGAATAATATAATTTTTAGAGAAAAGCAAAGAATAATCAAAGTGATTAGAGAGATACTTATTCAAAATATCAAAGAAACCCTCCTTGCTCTCTCATGGTCAAATGATGATTGGGGTAGAGACCGAGATTTTGTATAAATTGAATCTGGATCAGAGTATGATAATTTTTAAATAGGAATCACTCTTGGCTTCAACTATCTCTTTGAAATATCCTTTCACTCCTCCCAAAAGAGGTTTTATTAAATTGAACTTCAATGGTGCATCTGAAGTTAATCCTAGAATGACTAGTTTTGAGGGTATATTTCACAATTGTATCTCATCTACATTATGAGTCTTTGCTCAAATTTGTGGGGTTGCTAGTTACAATATGGAAGAATTAGTGGCTTTGGAGAAAGGTATTGAAATTTATATCAGAGAGGGGCTTCACTTGTTACAGATTTATGGTGATTCATAGATAGTGATCCAGTGTGTTTAGAAACTTTTTAATGGACAACCTACCAAGAATATAGTAAAGGGTTGGAGGTTGGAGGGGATTGTGGAAATTATAAGTGGTTTGCTTGGAAACCTGGAATATGTAATTGTGTAGCACACTAGGCAAGAGGGAAATAAGGTAGCAGATTTTTTGCCAATATGGGTTGTCATTTTAGAGATTGGATTTGGATGAGACATGGTTTATTTCTGTATTGGAGGATGAATTTTAATCTATTCATAGTTTGTTGGAGGCAAATAAACTGAACCCTGATGGGGTGTTAATATGACTGACAGGGATACATTGATGAGCAATAATAGGATTGTCTAGAACACATCGATGAGTGATCTAGAAGCACACTTGGCTCCTCCTCAGAATGGCATGGATGGTAGTCGTTAATGCTCATGTTGGTAGTAGTTAATATGTGTTAGCATGTGTGTCACACTATTGTTTTAAAAAAATGATTATGGTAATAGTTGGACGGAGGTGCATAGATTATGTGCAAGGAGGAAAGGATAGTTCCTCAACCTCCATTCTCAACTTCTTCTTGGTGAAAATTTGCTTTCAATGGTGGCTTTTGTGGCTCCATTATATTCTGGTATGCTCACTACTTTGCTTGGTATTGGTGAATTATAGTTTGACTGTCACAAGTTTTAAATTTCCTCTATTGTTCTTAAGATATAATATTGTTTCACATGATTTGTGCATTTTATTGTTGGGCCTTTGGGGAGAATTTATCAGTTTCCTTGTTTAAGTGACTCTTTGACAACACACTCTCACTTTTTGTGCATAATTGATTCTAGTTTGGCTAGGTATAAGTGGAATCTAGAATTGTTAGAGGTGGAGTCGATAACTTGTGGTTCTAATTTATTGGGTCAATTGCAGTTGATTCGAGTGTATGGATTTACTTGTTTACTGGTACGTTTCAGAGGTTTGGGCCTCATTTCAATTTTTCACTATCAAGTTTGGATAGTAAAGAGCATATAAGATTTTATCTAGGTTGGGTGTCGGTAGCTTAAGATTTGAATTTCCTAGGTCAATTGTCGTGGGGTTGGGGTATTTGGTGTTTCTTGTTCATTTGGATGTTTCAGGGGTCGAGGCCTAGTTTGGGGTGTAAAGAGTCTATAATATATCTCTTGGTTTGGTTCATGCAATTGAATTATGGTGAACTTGACAATATTTTGGGGTTTGGTCCTGTAGTGTGGACATTTGGGGATGAATTCATTGTATATAGGTCAGGTATTCAAGGTATCCCTTATCGCTCATTATCATGTTTCACAAGTAGAAGTTGCACTAGTCATTGTCCTCAGTGTTTATTTACAGTGGTAATCATGCCTCCAAGATAGAGAAGGAGTAGTCGAAGAGGTTGTGGTGATAATATTGGGCACAAAAGCGTTCACCCTTTTGCGTATGATTTTGTTGCTATTTTCTTGGTGTTGTTCCTCTGGAGGTGAGGACGAAGATATTGGCGTTGGAATGATCAGAATGTAGGGGATTGTCCTTATGACTCTCTCTGAATTAGTAAGGGAGGATGAAAAATGGCTCCAACCTACGAGAATATTAAGGAAAAGGAGACTTCATTTCATGAGCTCTTTGGCATTAAACTTACAAATGTTGACTATGATGTGTCTCATCTTCAAGGACAAACAAGTGGAAAATTACAATTTTTTCTTCACTAGAAGAAATTAAATGAATGCTTCACAATTAGAGGTTTTGTCTAGACAATGTTGACTCTCCTTTGGTATGGGTGGAAAGCTTCTTTGTGAGTGATTCAGCCTTTGGGGATCTCACAAATCCTCCAGTTGATAGTGTACAAACACCTGCTTTGATTTCTTCATATCGTGACTAGAATTGTGATTGCATTTCCTAAAACTTGTATGGAAGCACAATTTGAAGCACTGTTGATGGGTATTTGGTCTCTAATTAGAGGGAGTAGATATCAATTATGCGCCATAACATTTTCTAAATTGCAACTTCAACATGTTTATTCATTCTAGTTCAGTTGATACGTATCTTTGGCTCTGATTTCTTATTCTTCCAAGCACTCTTATGATGTCTCTGTTCATTTTTTATACGTTTTGTTGGTGTATTTCTCTGCAGAGGGAGGTATAATGTTAATTAAATGTGGGACATGTGCCTTATTTCATTTGTGGGGTCCATGTATATTTGCTAAGCTGCTCTAAGATAGTATTAGTAAGCCTCGACTTCAGTCCTTTTGGTCTAGTTCTCTATTCAGTAGTGTTATCTGAGCTCTATATTCTTTTTGATAAGAGGAATGGAACGAAAACAAGCATGGCTATGTTCATCATGTAATACTCAATCTTTTGATATGGAATATGAAGTATATATTTTTACAAAATAAATGACATAAGGTTTATTGAGGCATATTTTAATTCTCTAGACTTATTATGTAAACACATTTCAAAAAAGAATATATGGTCTCCCTATCTAAACCTATTAAATTATGGTATGCCCTATGCTTAGAGAAGTTTACTTATTTTTCTTATTATTATCCACATATTAACAATCACATGTATATTAAGTAAAGTGCAGATAGAACATTAAACGATCAACAGAAAACAAGCCAAGACAAGAGACACAAGATGTGGTAGCTTGCCAGGGACAAACCCCAATACGGGGAAACCCTTTGATCAAATCTTCTTTTATCTTCAATAGTTCAGTAGAGAGAAATAGTACAAAATCTGATTTCTATAATTTTATATTAGCAGCAGTAAACCCTAGATCAGCAAAGTCAAACTTGGTCAAATGAGTTCATATTGACCTCCAATATGCTTGGTTAATTTCTGGTCAACTTTCCCTTGAATAACCTAAAGAAACAACCCTTGAACAGCCCCAAAAGTATAGTCACTTTGCAGATTTATGAAGTCAACTTGCAGCCCTAAACTAGGGCAGTCAACACTGGTCAAACCAGAGGTCAGATCACCTCACTTTACATGCCAAAAATTGCGGCCTACCTAGGAGAAGCAGCCACACCCAAACCATACCTCTGGAAGGTCAAAACTTGGTCAACATTGGTCAAAGAGATGACCTACTGTCTTAGCATCCTTCTTTCTGCATCTTCCTTGCCCTAGGACGTCTTCCTTTCAGCCACACGTGAGAGAGAGAGAGAGAGACTCTTTTTTGCGCAGGAGAGAGAGAGAGAAGATCGGTGAGAGTAAAGTGTCAAAATGAGGAGGAGGCATCTTGTATTTATATGCAAATGTTGAAGATGAATCGATGTGTTTTTTGGGCTTCTGAGCCTACATAAGTTTGCTGGCTCACCTTGATAATTTGTCCATAATCAAAATAAATTGATATCTCCATAAATACTTATTGAATAAGATGATCTTTAGATCAATCCTACAACTCTTGACGAGAGGAATCTAGGAAAAATATTAGTAGCCTTAAATAAGGTGACCCACATGGATTTTGGCCCTAGTTGCCGATTTTAACACTCCCTCTCAACTAGGGAGAACTCCATCAGCAATCCATCTGACCATTGTTACTATTCATCCATCAAATGCACTGCTTAAAATAGCTTGACTCTTGCTCTGCTCGAACTATGAAGAAGAATAAATGATCGAGGATGTATCATACCATCCTCCACTGACCTGAAGCTAGTCTCAGAGTGTGTACCACTCTCACTGATCCCAAATCCATATCATTGATCCTAGATCAATAGAGGTCATCCTAGCATAGGGAGTACAGTAGATACAACGATGCATCCATCGATAGGACTACTATGGTCCCTATCCTCATTTCCCTGCTCATTGATCAGATGAGAGGTACTTCCCATGAGTCCTAGACTGCATGGGTAGGATGCCTTGATAGGAGAACTAATCATCCTGTCCATAGGAGAACGAATCATCTTGTCCAGTCGATGCCACAGAAAAATAATCATCCTAGCCTACAGGAGAAATAATCATCTTATTCCATAGTCGCCATAGGGTGTCACAGGGGAAGGTTGAACCTTTTACCTTGTACATAGTGCACCACCAGGGGATGGTGAGTTGCCCTGTGATCACATGTTGCTCCAAGAAGTACCCCGCGCCCCCTGGAGCTCCCAGAGCTCAGTACATCATACTTGACCCTCATAAGAGGGTCTCTAAACGACACCAAGTCATTCTCGGAAAGTCAAGAATTTGACCTTTCCCAGGGGCTTTGTCAAAATGTCAGTGACCTGTTCATTTGTACCGACATGTTGGAGCCTTATAGCTCCCCGCTACACCATATCTCGAATATAGTGGTACCTGATATCGATAAGCTTCGAGCGATCATGGAATACAGGATTCTCTGATAAACGAATCCTACTCTGGTTGTCACACAGGATCACGGTGGTATCCAATGTAAATCCAAACAAATCACTGAAGAGCTTTCACAACCAGACTGCCTAACAGGAGGCCATGCTAGCAGCAATTTACTTTGCCTCGGCGATGCTCAAACCCACCAACTTCTGCTTCCTGCTCATCCAGGATATTGAGGCAGATCCCAAAGAAAAACAACACCTGGAAGTGATCTTACAGTCCACCACACTACCTGCCCAATCAACATCAGTATATCCAAGTAGACTCACATCTCTGATAGTGTATCTTAACCCATGAGTAATTGTGCCACGAAGATATCTCAACAGATTCTTGGAACCAATCCAATGTGTGTGGTGAGGTTCAAACATATGTTGACTCAACGTGTTGACTACAAAGCATATATCCGGACAGGAGTTCACCAAGAACATCAATGCTCCGACGAGTTGACGATACTCAGTATCATTTCGTAAAATAGGTCCAACAAAACTACCGCTTAACTTCTTGAAGTCAAGCTCCATCGAGGTAGTTATGGGCTTCTAGTCCACCATACCAAATCTTTCCAATATCTTCACCACATATTTTCCTTGAGATAGGAAAATATCCCCTGGCTTCTGCCAGACTTCAAGTCCTAAGAAATAGTGAATAAGTCCTAGGTCTTTCATTTCTAACTCAGAAGCCAGCTCCCTCTCACATTTGTGAATGTGAGGGTCTGCACCTATTAGAAAGAGGTTGTCAACATACAACACTAGTATGAGAGCTTTTTCATCTTAAACCTTAAAGTAAAGTTTAGGGTCAGCTTCACTCCTAATGAATCCCAACTTCATCAAGTAGCTATCGATCCTCTCATACCACGCCCGGGGTGCTTGCTTTAGCCCATAGAGGGCCTTCTTCAACCTGCACACACGATATTTTCGATCATGAATCTCAAATCCTTCGGGTTGCTCCACATAGACCTCCTCTTTGATCGAAGCATGTAAGAACACAGTCTTGACATCCATCTGATGTAGGTTCCATCCTTGCAAAGCAACAAGGGCTATGATCGAGCAGATGGTGGTATATCGAGCAACAGGTGCAAATATCTTGTCATAGTCTATACCTTCCTTCTGGGAGAAGCCACGAGCGACAAAGCGAGCCTTATATTTTTCCGCACTTCCATTAACTGCATGTTTTATCTTGTAAAGCCATTTTGAAGTGACAACTACTTTGTCCTGGGGTCTGGGGACCACATCCCAAACATCATTTTTCATAATGGACTCATATTCCTCGGTCATAGAATCTTTCCATAATTGATGCTTGAAAACATCTGCGAATGACGAAGGCTCATTTTGAATGATCGTGCTCATGATGGTTAGGTATCCATGGTACCTTTTCGGTTTCTTACTTTCACGGAAGGTTTCTCAGGGTGCAATGTGTCCTTCAGCATCATCAAGTTTTCCCCTAAGCCATGAATGCCTCTTCCTAGAAGAGGAAGTCTCTTGCGGTGGAGGATCAATAGGATCCATAGGTTCCTCCACATCAAACATCATCTCATCTTCCTTTTCCTTCAGTTCCCTGGTGCCAGCTTCTTTAGATCCCCTTAAAGTAGGAAGATTGTCTACTTTGCTAAGAGCCATATCTTCGTCAAAGGTGACATCATGACTAATCTCAACTTCTCTTTGACCAGCCACATAGATTCTATAGCCCTTAGTATTTTCGCTATAGCCCACAAACATTCCTTTCTTTCCTGATGCACCCAATTTATTCCTTTTCTCTTTTGGCACATGAAAATATATAGGGCTTCAAAAATTCTAAAATGAGATACGTCAGGTTTCTTACCGGTGAACATTTCTTCAGGAGTCTTGGAACCCAATGCTTGATGAGGGCATCAGTTTTGTACATATACAACAATATTTGCAGCTTCGACCCATAGAAACTTCGGAAGTCTTTGATCATGGAGCATAGAACAAACAGTTTCCACAATTGTACGATTCTTCCTTTCCACCACACCATTCTGTTCAAGAGTATATGGTGTAGTAGTCTCCCTCTTAATGCCAACCTCTTTGCAAAATTCATGAAACTCATTAGATTCATATTCAGTCCCATTATCAGTCCTTAAGGTCTTGATCTTCTTCTCAGTTTGATTCTCGATCAAGGCTTTGAAGCGTCGAAACTAGGAGAACACTTCATCCTTCTTTTTCAAGAAGTATATCCAAGTCTTGTGAGAATAATCATCTGTAAAAGTGAGATAATATGAATATCCTCCCAAGGAGTTCACAGGCATCATCCCAAATATTTCTGAGTGAACCAAATGCAATATATCGGAGGTCTTGCTTTGGCTTGAGGGGAATGGCCCCCTTTTGAGCTTTCCTTCGGCACATCCCGGACATACACCTTCTCGCTCTACTCGGAATTTGGGCATCCCTGTCACCATTTGTCTCACATCGGGTAGAGCTTTATAACGAAGGTGAGCAAACCTCTGATGCCATAGTTCGGACTAAAGAGATGTGTCACAAGACATGACACCTAATGGACTTCCTCTGACTTGATATAATGAATCAACTCGAAACCCAAGAGTGAAAGCGTCCAAAAATATGTTTTCCATACACGTACCTTGCCATCATTGAAGGCCACCTTGTAGCCTTTGTCTTCCATTGTCGAGATAGACACCAAGTTCTTTTTTAGATCAGGTACATATAATACATCTTGTAAGTGAATTGTATTACCTTGATTCAATTGAATAGTGACATTTCCTATGCCTTTCACAGGATATTTTGAATTAGCTCGAAGAACAATTTCCAGGTTGGTTTCCTTCTCTATTAGATTATAGAGAGCTTCTTTGTAACCAGTGAAGTGCCCCAAGGGACCATTATCAATAAGCCAATCTCTTAGCGAGTTTGGGGGAGTAGTAGTAGATAGCATTTTTGGTAGATAATATTCATCTTTCTCATTGTTAACAGTGTTAGATTCATACCTGGAATTTTTTGCCTTCTTGATTGGTTGTCCTCTTCCTCGATTTCTGGCACTTTTCTTACCTCTTCCATTTGACCTGCCATTCCTTTGATTGCCTTGAGAGGGATTTTGGTCATCGTCAGGGCGCTCCCTTGCATAGTGACCCGTTTTATTGCAATTGTAACATCGTCTTTTTCTTCCACCCTTTGTTCCAGCCTATCCTTTGAATTTAGCCCCGGAATTGTTTCTTCTTTTAGCATGAGAAGCAAAAGGTAGAGGGATGACCTTTAAGTATGGGCATTTCTTGCTCTTCCATCCTTGTTTCTTCTTGAATTCATCTGGCCATTAATTCCTCAAATCCAGGAATTACGTTATTGTTGAGAAGAGTAGTCCTAAATATATACCATTTAGATGGCAGTCCTCCAAGAGTTGTGAGTGTCGTTTCCCTATTAGGAATTACTTCCCCAATAGATAGGAGATCATTCTTGATCTCAGTGATCCTTAAGAAATATGCTTGCATACTCTCATCTTTGCCCTTCTTAATTTCCTTTAGCTTATTTCTAACAAACAAGACTTGATTTGCATCATTAAATTTAAATAAACTTAACAGTCTATCATAGATTTCCTTGGAGGTGTTCAACTCAAAAATAGAGGCCACCAAGTGCTTGTCAATAGAGTCCTGGATGATCTTCCGTGCTTTGATTTCTCCCTTAGTCCATTTGTTCCTAGTAGCAACGGATGCATTTGATGGAGGCTCGACAATTCTGCTTCTCACATGGTCCAACACTTCCTATTCTTCTAATGTTAGATCGAGATACATCTTCCATCCGTGGTAGTCAGACTTCTCACAGAGTTTGTCTTCGGTAGGGAAGTGTGTTGAGGACCCCATGGTTTCTTTTAGATAGCCTTGCCAACCTTCTCTTTGGTGATTGCTCTTGCTCTTGCTTGGGCTTTTCCTTAACCTGACTTTGATACCATGTTAAATTATGGTATGTTCTATGCTTAGAGCAGTTTACTTATTTTTCTTATTATAATCCATAGATTAGAAATCACATGTACATTAAGTAAAGTGTAGATAGAACATTAAACGATCAACAGAAAACAAGCCAAGACAAAAGACACAAGATGTGGCAGCTAGCCAAGGAAAAACCCTAATACGGGGAAACCCTTTGATCAAATCTTCTTTTATCTTCAATAGTTCAGCAGAGAGAAATAGTACAAAATCTGATTACTATAATTTTATATCAGCAGCAGCAAACCATAGATCAACAAAGTCAAACTTGGTCAAATGAGTTGAAATTGACCTCCAATATGCTTGGTTAATTTCCGGTCAACTTGCCCTTGAACAACGTGAAGAAATAGCCTTTGAACAGCCCCAAAAGAACAATTATTTTGCATATTTCTGAAGTCAACTTGTATCCCTAAACTAGGGTAGTCAACACTGGTCAAACCAAAGGTTAGATCACCTCGTTTTACATGCCAAAAATTGCGACCTGCCTAGGAGAAGTAGCCACACCCAAATCGTACCTCTGGAAGGTCAACGCTTGGTCAACACTGGTCAAAGAGATGACCTGTTGTCCTAGCATCCTTCTTTCTGCGTTTTCCTTGCCCTAGGACGTCTTCCTTTCAGCCACACGTGTGAGAGAGAGAGAGACTCTTTTCTGCGCAGGAGAGAGAGAATATTGGTGAGAGTGAAGTGTCCAAATGAGGAGGAGGCATCCTGTATTTATATGCAAACGTTGAAGATGAATAGATGTGTCTGTTGGGATTCTGAGCCTACATAAGTTTGTTGGCTGACCTTGACAATTTGTCCATAATCAAAACAAATTCATATCTCCATAAATACTTATTGGAATCAGATGATATTTAGATCAATCCTACACCTCTTAACAAGAGGAATCTAGGAAAAATATTAGCAACCATAATTAAGGTGACCCACATGGAGTTTGGCCCTAGTTGCCAATTTTAACAAAATCCATATCAATCCAAATCCTTATCATAATAGGGATTTGTATTCCTTTCATGGATGAATTGAAGGAACTTAACCCATAATTGATCTTCATGTAATGTTTTAAGTTACTTAAGGCAGTTCTTCATGGTTTTTTCCTTCTATTATATTTTTCCACTACAATTTTAAGTGAAGATGCCTCGAATTTGTAGGCATTATGGTGTCATGAGCATACACCAATTGAAAGAGTGTGTACTTCATAGATACTTTTAATATTTTAGACTAAAAAGACAACATGTAATGTGTCTAATCGATTAATTTTCTTATAGAATTAATGAGAGCTCTAACCGAGGTTGTGTTTGTGATCTCAATCTATCCATGCTTTAGGATAATACAATGTATTTTTCTATGAATTAGAAGATAATATCAAGAATCCTTTACCACCTTAACAATCAAATGGGCTCCTTTATTAGGCATGATTTAGATTTGGCATGCAAATCTACAAAAGTTACTTTCAAAGAGGAACTTGGTTTTTAATGAAAATTTTCATTAGTTTAAATAACATGCACTATATCCCTCTTCAGGACATTTATTTCCACCAAAATACATCTATTCTAAGAGTTTTGTTTTGTTTTGGTTTTTGGCCCTTTTTTTTTTAAACATTAGGGATCCAATAATGTCTAAGCTTGTATGCTTAAAGCCAATGTTGTATGGAGCCCATCGAAATTTCATTATCTAAGTTTATTTGTTACTTTTTAATATATTTCCTATATTTTTTTATGTAACTGTGACTTGTTGTGGAATGTGGCTAGACAATTTTTTTTTCAAGTAACATATCCTAAGAGAAACTACATTGACACTTTCATCATTATGAGGGTACCTAGATTAAACCTTGGATTCTTTAAGGCCCAAAGCTAGGTCCACAACAAATGAATAGATCATATATAGCTCATCAACAATCAAATCAGTAAGAGCAAACATGTCACAAAGTGGTATTTGAACTTAGCTGCGGAGGTAATTACTTTCCTCACAACCACAGTGAGATACACCCAATTTATTACAGTACAAAATATTTTTTTGTGTATTAGAGGACTAGAAAAATATCCACCTAAACCCCTCAACCCCCAATGTGCTTCTTCAGAGATAATGACAGATTTCATTATTTTAAACAACATATGCTTCCTCCCTCTTCCTAAAGACATTCATTTCCACCAAAATCCATTTATTCATTTTTTTCACAATGGTTTAATAAAGTCTAATCCTCTATGTTCAAAGATGATGTTGGATGGAACCCATCGAAATTTCATTTTTCAAGTTTATTTGTTAATTTTTGACATCATTCATATCTTTTTATGCAATTGTAATTATCGTGGAATGTGGCTAGACAATATTTTTTTCATACATAACATATCCTAAGGAAAACCACTTTCGCACTTCCAACATTTTGAGGATGGTACACAAGGTAAGCCCTAGATTCTTGATGGTACAAAGTTAGGTCAACAACTCATGAATATATCATATATAGCTCATCAATAATTGGCTCATCAAGAGAAAACATGTTACAAAAGCAGTGATATTTGAACTTTGTTGGAGCGGTTACAACTTTCCTCTCAACCAATTAAGATACAACCAATTGATAATGTCACTAGACATCGTATTATAGGAAAAAAAATATCTTTTTGCATGTTAGAGGGCTTGAAAAAAGATCCACCTAAACCACTCACCACAATGTGCTTCTATAGTGATATATTCAATATGGATTACCTCCACACAACTTCTTAGGATGCCATCTTTTCCAATTATTTAGATGGTGGCAATCACAAACTTGAAACATGATTTTTTCATTAGTAAGCTTCTTATAAAATTTGAAGCTCCTTAGGAGCACTAGATTAGAGGAAATTTGAGGCTGAAATGGGCCTCTTTAAGAAAATATAAATAATAAGAGCACATGCCACATCACATTAAGATGTGTTCCTCTAATGAATTTCAATATATATTTTTCTATTAATGATATTTTCCATCTAAGCTGGGTTAATGTAGAGATAAGAGGTTAATGTTAAATATTATTTATAATTTTGGATTCTTTCACATACATAATAAATGATAATGGATGATGATGATGACAACATTACATCCATTGAAACTAACATTGTCATACTAATCTAGGTAAACAACTCTTGTCAACTTCACAAGCTCACCCAACAAAAGGGCCTAATTAGAACTTTCTTCATTGACCCTTCAGTTATGGCCTGATTATCATAATCTATGTTTGAGTTATATGAAATGCATCTAAAACCTTTCGAAACTTGATTTTGATGATTTTTTTTTTTTTTATTTTTTTTTTATTTTTTTTTTTTTTTTATATATATATTTCAGCTTTGATTGACAAATTTGAGTGCACAATTTTTTGTTATAACAAAATGGTTCAATATGTAAGAAATATATTCATGATCTCAGTAAAGTAATTTCTCATCATCAATCCTATCACATTTCAATGGATTAACATATGAATACATACTAGTATGAAATATATTTGTGAGCTTATTAAAAAGCAAAGAGGCTTTGCTAAAAATACAGGATAATGTAGAACATTCTTTTCCAATAAGAGAAAGATCGATTTTACTAAGAAAGTAAATGATTCCTCTTTCCCAAAGATTTATGTTTTACTACTCTCTATTATATCCTTTGTGTGTTAAATTGTTGTCACCTTTACATATCTTGAACTAGCATTGTTTTGGGTTGTTTGGAAAATTACAATACAAAAATCAATATGTGAGAAAGGGAAGGCATGTAGAAAATTATTGAAACCATGCAACTACTAATGAGAGAAAATTGATCACAAAAGACACAAGATTTCCCTACCAAAATTATGCACAAAGAAAATAATGAATAAAAACACAATCACACATAGAACACAATAATTTTTCCTAGGGAATGCAAATGGTAAAAACCCCTCTTGCTTGTATTAAATCAACTGAGCAATCTGATCTATTACATAGAATCTGCTTCAAGCCTAAAGCTCCCTACAATATTGATCAACTCTACAAAGACTTTCTCAACACTTAGGAAAATAAGGCTTGTTAGGAAGCTCATATTCCCTAGTGCAGTTTTTCCCCTAAAATATAGGAATTTCTCCTATTTCTTTGCATGATTCCCAAGATAATTTTCCCTTCTTGATCCTCAAGCTCTCTTGCTCTACTTTCTTCTCAAGCTCACCCTCAAAATCTTGTGTACAATAAATAAATAAATATGTGTCTCCATCCAGTCTTAATAGAAAATTCGAATTGCATAACCTACTAGGGCTAAATTTAGCAGTTGCAAATAGTTAACTGAGAATAAGTCAAGTTAACAGAAAGTTAAACACTCAAATAAACTCAAAACTATCTCTATTCTAGAACTAGAGATCAGTTAACTAACAAACGCTAGAGTTTAAATCCATTAGATAGCTAAATTTTAGCTATAAACTAGTACAAAACTCATTGAAAGCCATCTAACTTGAACTAACAAACAATAAACTAGTGATAGGCCACATCACACATGTTAACTGACAACTAACTCAAGTATCTACGAGATTGAATTTGAATTGGCATCTTTGACTAAGGCACAAGTTAAAGAATCCATTCCTTGCTATAATTTCAACATTCCCTCTTAGCGAGGAAAGGATTCTTGGAAGAACCTCATCCACATGGATTTGTCTTCATCTCTACCAAGTTCTTTGATGCAAAACTTTCTCCCTATGAACTAGAGAGTGCCATTTACCTTGTGTATCTAGGTGTCTGATTCTTGATGATGGGAGACTCAACTCTCTTATGAGTTCCCTTACCCAAATCCTCTGCCCATTTAGCTCAAACTTTCCTTACACTAGAATTATCTGACTGGTTCTCATAATCATCTTATTGATCATCCCAACTACCAACTAGCTTATACTGAAACTAAGATACTGGTTGAGGCTCCATCTTGAATGTTCTATCTTGCTCTTGCTCAACCACCACATCTCTACTTTGAAAGTATTTTCCTTACTCAAGGATGCACATCCATCTACCTCTAATTTACAGAGGCTCTTGATCCTGACACCAATCTACTTGACTTGTCTTAAAGTAGAATGCTTGAGGAAGAACTCCCCTTTATTGAACACAACATCATACCCTTTGTCTTCAATGGTAGCTACCGAAACAAGATTCTACCTCAATCTTGGAACATAGAGAACATCTCTGAGATAAAGAGGATTATTTGACTCCCTCTGAAAGTTGACAATGCCAACTCCTCTAGCTACATACATGCCATCATCTCTTAGCTCAATATGAAATTTCATGTTCTTCTCATTCAAGTGGTTGAAAATATTCTTGTTCCTGGTCATGTGGAAGGATGTTCCTTAAACACGTATGGCAAGTAATTTGCGTCCTCTTTTGTTGATAATTGCAACTTCTTCTCCCTCAGAAAGCATGCATCTCTAGCTCCAAAATTTTCCACTATCAATGATCACAACTCCTTTTGTGTCACTGAAATTTGGCTCGTTGATCTGTCCCACTAGCAGGCATGTAGCTCCACTAAGATGATTGCTCATTGGGTCTTCTAGATATTCCCTCTTATAAGTGGTTTTTTGATCCAAATGGATCCTAGAACTCTCTAAGTCTTCAAAATCACTTAAAAGATCAAAATAATCGCATGAGAAAATCTTCATAAAACAACAGAAAACACTATCGGGACCCAAAAAACACAAGAAAACAGTGAAAACAGAAATAACGGCAGCTGGAACAGTGAATGCACAGGAGCCGTCGGATCTGGCCGATCAGCTGTCCACATCCGATTGACAAATCGCAAATCGGTGGTGATAGGTAGAGGAAATCGGAGCACACCACATAAAACTTGTGATGGCATTCAGTGGAGTCAATGTGGACCATCGATCAAGCGCATAGATCGATGACCCACATTGCATCGCAGATCGCAGTCAGCAAATATGAATGGAGCGCCCACCAAATGGCCCGGAGTTATCGCGATATGCGATTGTGATCAATCGCATCGTGATATTGTAATTGGAAAACACAATGAAGCGGGGCTTTTGTATATATATATATATAATATATATATATATATATATGCAATGCGATTAGCCGGATTCAATGGATATATAAATGCTATTTTATAAGATTTGAGATTCATCAATTGGAATTCTTAATGTATTTCCATTTATTAAGCTAAATACAAAGGGAAGCGTCGATGCGATGAAACCTAGACCAAAAGGGGTTTAGGAATGAAAATGTATAATATTTCAAATTCGATGAACAATGTTTTGGCAGTTTTTCCTGTGTTTGAATGCATTTCTCTGTGTAGATAGAGAATGGTCGTTTCAAGTATTTCAAAGGCCTGATGCACTCATCTGTTGCGGAACAGGTGGCCACCTCCCCTAAATACGTTATGTAGTGATTATTAATGCTCAGAAGGGGGATTCGAGCAGACAGAGGCTAGAAGACAGAAAGCCGAGAAGAGGAAATGAACAAGTAGCGTAGATTAGATTTAAAGCCATAGAAAATAGAAGATAGAGGTAGGCAGTGCTGAGACAGAGATAGAGAGTGATAGAGAGAGTTTGTGTACTCAAGGAGGCTTGAGAGGTTCAAGCCAAAATCTTGCTATTGTATCTGTTGTGTGTTGAGACTCATGTTGAGCTCATACTTTTGTAAAACTCTGTTCTGAAGACATAATAGAGAGGCCACCGCTGAAGGCTGGACCAAGAGCCGTAGCCCAGTAGTGTTGGGTGGAATCCTTATTAAACTTGTTGTGTTTATGTGTGTTGTCTATTATGTTCTTTAATTGCTTCATTGTTTATGTATTTCACAATCTTATCGATCCATTGCACAGAGTAACATAGGCATATCCATGCATATGAGTCTGTAATACCTTAAAAGTAATCTAAGATCTCATTTTCAGATCAAGTTGTATAAGAGCTTTTGGTTTTTGGTTTTTTAAGGTTAGACAAGCTTGTGCTAGACTTTTGTTGAATGCTAACTAGGTCAAATCTCAAACTAGTAAAAGGAG
Organism: Pinus taeda; assembly: GCA_000404065.3. Lineage (NCBI taxonomy): Eukaryota > Viridiplantae > Streptophyta > Pinopsida > Pinales > Pinaceae > Pinus > Pinus taeda. Next base: position 81,868 of record APFE030360585.1, on the reverse strand, counting down.
AACATGTTGAGGCTAATCCATAAATTAGGAGATTCTATTCTCAGAGGAGAATGGAAGAAGAAACTCCACAAGAGTCAGAAGCCCAATTCATGGAAATGTTTATGGCCACGAGGGTCATGGTAGAAGAGATGTATCGAGAGTTCAAGAAAGGTCAAGGTGAAAGCACTTCAACACCTCAACCAGATAAAGGAATAGATGAACCTCTTCTAGTTGCCTAGCTTGATGGCAAAGGAAAAGAAGAGAGGCCTTCTCCACCATCTACCCCATCATCTCCTCCATATTCCTCATCTCCTAGCCCTGATAAGAAAAAGAAGAAGACTTTTGTGACTAAATTAGATGTAAAGTTTGATTTGCCAATTTATGATGGAGAATTAAATGCAGAAAAGCTAGTGTCACACGGAATGAGTTATATTTGCGGACAAATCTAACTTCCCTAGGAGTCTAAGACTTTCTAGTGACAAACAAACCAAAAAAGAGCTATCCTTCTCTAGATACACATCATTCTACGAGAATTCAAATGTTTTCGATCTTACCTTAGGTCCAACGCTTGTTGTAGCAGTCCAGCCTTGCTGATCCAGATGAGCTCCTCCTTCACTTTCAGACCTGCATACACTAACAAAGCAAACGATTACATAACATCTGAATATTCATCATAAAACAAAGCATATTCATCACATAGACCAAGGAGTACATGAAATAATTCATTAACAACAAATCATTGAGAAGAATGGACTTATTTGTATTAAGAAACAAAGGAACAATTACAACCTGAGCCTTGGTGTTGTGCAAGCTCCTCCCAGGGTCCAACAAGAGATTTCCTCTACTTTGACAAGCTCACCCACTCCAATATGGCAACAAGGAAGGATAGTGATCTCTCCTCACAAGTCAACAATGGAAGTCCTAATTCCAGCAGCATTTACCCTTTAGAATGTTCAGCTTTCAACCTCCCTCCTTTGGCCCAATGCCTGTATTTATAGTATTCTAGAGGAGGTTATTCAGTTCCAACATCAATGGGATACTCCCTCTTTTGGATGGGGTAGCTCCTCTCTTGATGGGATAAGCTCCTCTATCATAGGGGGGCATGAACCATCTGGAGGCGCTCAATACACGTCAAAAACTCTTCTAGAAGGCTCTAGAAGTGACCACAAGTAACTTTTTAAAGATGAAACTTGCGCCTTTTGACCTTTACAGGGGTACGCACCCAACCTTTAGCTTACAGAGCGTATAAGGACGCAGGTCTAGTGTATTTGGAGTGCGTACACGCAGGCAAGGTAGAGAGAACCTGCGTACCCAGAGATAAACATGTTTCCAAGTGACTTTCTCTCTCTTTGAAGTTTTGACATGAAGAGCAGAGGTATGGGGCTTGACAAAGAGGACAATGTGGCTATTGATGAGGCCACATAAACTGCAGATAGTCAAGGTGACAAAATTCAGTGTAACAGATTGCCCCCTAAAGTACGAAGCCCGTAATAGATAAGGGTGTTAAGTCATATAAGAAGGGTGAAGTGCTTTATCATTTCGAGGATCATCTTGTGGGGAGCCCGGTCAGAACCTGCAATTTTCAACACAAAATACATGTATAAGATCATATCATCGCTGAGGTAGGCATTCCCATACTCAGATCAAAACTTTAACTATTGGACTAACTACTCTGATACAGGAATGATTCCATAATACATCATAATCATAGACTTGTGTAGACACAGTATGGGCGCAGCCATCTGTTTATGATTGGTCTACAATATAATGAATACAAAACTCCTCGCAGCCTGGATGGTGGAAACTAGATCCAGGGTCTTCATCTCTACTTCCCGAATTGGTACGATTCCAGCCATGTGAATAAATGAGTCGATGTCGAACATGGTAGAAACCACTTGATTACCAGTCAATGATGTAAACTGTTAACAAGCATGAGACAGACCACCAGTAATGTCAATGGTTCTCAAAGTACCCAGCACAATCCATGAGATGTGAATGAGTCGATGTCGAACATTTCATGGAATCCTTCAATCGCAAGTCAATGATGAAAACTGACGTCGAAGGCGAGAAATCTGCCATTGATGCATGCAGACTCCAAGGTACTGACGATTTCTAATTCAACTTTCTAGATAATATGTTGATGTCGATAGAAAGCGACCCGTCACAGGCAAGCCTACAACACGAAATCATAGTTCAAGTTGAAGAAATGTTGCTGCAAGGACTGACTCAATGATGACACAATGGATGATAGGTATTTTGCGGTTGAATGTTTTGTTTACAGACCTCTTGAACACATAACGACACAACAGATGGTTTGGTGACGAATGACTCAAAGTCGACTCCCATAACCCGGCTAAAAATGTCAATGATTTGGTCAACTGTGAGACAAGGGATTCCCCAACCCAGGCGAATGAATAAGTGTCGTGTTCAAGAGTGGTAGTAAGGTTTTATTTCTGAGACAAAAGGATATCAAATAGGCTCATTCTTCTCATTTTTCCCCCACCATTTCTGGCAAGTACCTCTTTATTTTTTACAAGCTTGAGGAGGATAACATATGCTTGATTGTAAGCTCATCCTTCGGATGAGTCCAACTTAGTTTTTGATTCGAACCCTAAGAAGGAGTGGTCCGTTCCTTTTTGTAATAGAACAGGTCCTTTACTGTGAAATTTTAACGAGTCCAATATAGGAGAAACTCGGCGTTTTTCATATTTAGAGAGTCTGAAAAACTTAGAAGACTCGAGATTGAACTTTTTCGTAAATTTGTGTCTCCTAAGCCTGAAAAAGTATAAAATAATACTTGAGAGAACCACTTGATCTTTTACGACCAAGGAGTACTTTTCTTTATTAGTGTCTTTGATCCAAAAAAGTAAAAAAGCGACCAAGGACACGTCGTTTTATAACCAATATCGAATTTGAAACGACAAAAATCCGGCGATCTTTTTATGTTTTTCCAGTCGAAAAAAGAGCTGTAAATCGACCGTCTTTTAATTCCGTTTTAACGAGTTTAAAAGAAAAACTCGGCGATCTTTTCATGTTTTAGGAGTCAGAAAAGGGCTTAAAAGGTGACTCTGGTTGAAAATGATCGATTTCGCCTGAATAATCCTGTTATCTTGCACAAAAACACAAACATTACTCATACTTGCTTGAAAGAGATAAAAATGTCGCAAAAATACCTTTTTAAAGTGAAACATAAACGAATTTGAAATTTATTTACTCAAAAAACTTATAAAAAGGGTTTTTACCATTCTTTTTTACCATTTGTGATTTGGGTGAGGAAATAGTGCTTTTGCTCTGAAAAATTCCCGAGAGGATTGCGGAAAATCCAACTGTCGAAATCGGACGTCGTCTTCACTAGGTAATCCACATCATCCTGCTCTTGTTTTTCAACCGTTTGGTTTTTCAATTTGGTCTTTTATTTTGATTTTTAGGAGGGTTTTTGGGCGAAAAACCCGCGCTCGGGGTACGCAGGCTCACCACTGCGAACCTGCGGACCCCGACTTTTTCTCCATTGGGAAAAAGCTCGGGGTCCGCGCCTTCCATGTGGACAAAGTGTGGTCCCACGCACTGTGTCCAACAGGAAGGGTGTGGACCCCGTCGTGAGGGTTTTTAACCCAAAAATTCTCAAAAATTGGCCAAAGAAAAACAATTCTAGCATTCTAATTGATCTTTTGGCTTGATGTAGGTAGTACACCATGCTATATTGGCGTGAACGAGAGCACAAGGATGTGGATGCAGCCACATGGAATCATCAACCTTTACTTGATGCTTTGAGGGCATGCAGACTGTACAAATACTGGGCCATTCCTGGCATGAGAGCTCAGGTGGATTTCTTGCAGTGGATGGTTGATAGGTGGAACATTCAGGACCAACGTTTCTTCATTGGTGGCCACCAGCTTGAGATTGAGCCAGCGGACGTATACTTTTTGACTGGATTGCCTAAGAGAGGCGTTGACTTGACCCTGTTTGGGGCTAGGGCGGGTGGCCAGTCCGTTGATAGCCTTCGATTAGAGTACTGCGACCGCCCGACTAGAGACAAAGGGATAGACATAAAAACTATATCCCTTCCTGAGCTCAAGGTGATTGCATTCACTGTTACTCGAATTTGCGAGGCTGCTGCTTTACACATTGCCACCGGATCCCAGATGCATATGGCAATCGATTGCTTTCAGGGCACCGTTTTCAACTGGTGCGATGCTGTGTTGGCCAATGTGAAGGGCCAATTGACCAGGGCCAAGAATGGATGACTGAAGAATTTTGGTTATGGAGCTTTAGTCATCAGCTTTGGCCTGGAGAGGATTCCTATGCTCATCCCGCAGCACCTTACAGTTGGAGTTGGGCATCCCCGAGAGCCCAGACTGATGCGATGGGTCGCAAGCATGGCCTGCCATCCTGACGAGGGGACCGAGGTCATCCGATTCAAACATGAGTTTTTCCAATGGTTGGAACACTAGGTTTTCTCTATCCAGGACTTTCCTTATGCTGGGATTGACTTTCGTGGAGACCCAGACATGGATCTTCCTCCAGGAGAGCAGTTGGATAACTCAGGTAATCATTTTCAACACTTTCCTAATGTTAATTTTTATTATTTTTATATTGTCTAAAAACTGATAGTAATAATTTTTAAAATGCAGATGTGGGTCCACAGTGACCAGCCGCTCTCCGGCCCTTCGAGAGAAAGAAACCACTTGTGCCAGCTCCAGCCCCACAGGACAAATCAGCAGAGACCTTGGCCGAGTTGGAGAGTCACCTAGAGCGCTTGACAGGGGACATTCCTGAGACTAGCATAGATGACATCCCTCATCGGCTTTAGCGCTATGTGATTGGAGTCCCTGGACCTTTTAGGAGGTTCCTTTGTAAGGTGGCCCGTGCAGTGGTTTCATATCGAGATCATCACCAGTGATGGGATGGTCGCTTATGTAGTCACATGTGACATTTTGCTTTTTGTACCTATCATTTTTGCCGATCATAAGGTGTTTTTCAACCTATGATTGAGGACAATGTATTTTTTTGACACACTCCTATATATATATGATATCGTTATTACTGGCTTGTCTTGTTAAACATGTTATGGAATGTTTTTAAATTTACTTGAATGATTATCGCACATGTCTACTTAACACTTGAGAAGCAATTTCATCTGCTACTGTATTTAAGGATCTTGGAATATGTTGATATTCAATGTAATCAAATTCACGTTCCAAGAGATGCACTCTCAAAAATAATCTTAATAAAACTGGATTTATAATGGCGTATACTCTATTAAGCTGTAATACAACAAGTTTAGAATCTAACCTCACTATCAAACTCCGAATCCCAAATGAAATAGATTCAGATAATAATTCCACCACTGCACTATACTCTGCAATGTTGTTTGTTGTTTGACCGAGGCTTACCCCATGCATAGATACCAACTCGTCAGAG